>VWZK01002489.1:297104-342581 GCA_013396935.1 Baryphthengus martii | reverse complement strand
CGGGGGCCCGGCCCCCATGGTGCCCGGGCGGGCAGGAGGGGCCGGGGGCGCGGAGCTCTGTGCTTCCCGTCCCTTTCCCTGACGCGGGGCTCAACGCCTGGGAGGGGACTCGGCTGCCGACTCCGCTTCGGATTTGGGGGTCCCGGCTCCGCACATCGCCGGAGAAGTTGCACATGGTGGGGAGCTGCCTGCGGACCCACCCCTGCCCCACGAGAAGCCTTTCACCCCATCGTCTTCGTCTCTCCCCCAATCGTCTTCGCGTCCTCCCGAGCAGCGCTGCTGCGGAGCTCCCTGCGCCGGAGCCTGGAGGACGCCCCGGTGCCCGGCCAACAGCGGGGACCGGCGCCGCAGCCACCCGGATTATAAAGTCGGGGAAGTTGCCTTCTCCCAGCCCGGTCTCGGTGGAGCCATGGCCCGGCATGGGAGCTGGGGGCTGCTGTGCTTCGTGGTGCTCACCCTGCCTGGCCCCCAGGGAGCTGGCGCCCAAGGTAAGGGGGTGCGCCGTGAGTGGGCACCTTTCGGCTCGGAATCGGATGCTGGAGATGGACCGTGGAAGATTGACCGGGGGGGTGTCCCAGCGCTGCTCCCCTCAGCCGAGCCCCCCACCCTCCCGGCCCGGAGGAGCTTTGTGGCAGCCGGCGGGGTGGAGGCAGAGGCGGCCCCGGACGTCCTGCCGTGGGTGGGGGGCACAGCATCGATGGTGTTCAAGAAGCCCCCTGGGAGCTGGGCCCCGCGGCCCGCCGGTGGTGAACGCAGCGCGGTGTCCGGGAGGGCTCGGCGGGAGCGAGCAGCGCGGCTCTGCCTCCTCCTTCCCCTTGCCTCCTAACTGCCCCGAGGCTGGGGATTGGGGGGGGAAATGTTGTTCTGAGCATAAGGTAGAACCTGCCCTGGACCGCTCTCAGGAGACTGAGCATCCTCCCAGGCATGGCGGGGAGTGGGTGAAGGCGCCCATTTCACCTCCATCCCAGGAGACCCCCATTGCACCACGAGATCTGGGGTGTAAGTTTAGGGAGCTCCCAAGGAGCAGCTCTTGCCTTGGGCTTGGTCCCATCGACCTCCAGGCAGCTGGTCAAAGCGGGCAGGGGGCTGAGGCTGAAGGGGGTCTGCAGCCCTGAGCCCCCGTGGGTGCCTGGGGCTCCCTGTGCACCCAGCTGGCCCTTGGGGTGAGGCAGCACCACTGGTCAGGGTGAACCCCTCTCTGCTCTTCGCCTCTGGGGCTCTGGCACAGCACAGTCTGGCTTTAGCTGCTCTGCTACTCGAAAAGGATGCAGGAATAGTTTGTAGCCCTTTGGGGTGCAAGTGGGGTTCAGAAATACTGGACTGGGGAGCCCAGGGGTCCTGTTCCCTCCTTGCGAGGAGCTTCAGAGGAGGATCCTGGCTGCAGCACAGCCGCCTCCGGCCTCGCTGCTTGGACCTAGCGGATCCAGGCTGTGAAATTCGGGGGGGCACAGCGGGAAGTAGCGCTGGGGGTCCTCGCCCGCGACATTTCTTGCCCTTGTTTGCGGCAGCAAGTGGAGCCAGAAGTCCCTGTGCGCTCCCGTCCTCCTGCTCCCCCTGAGCCTCCCCCAGCACTGCTATAATTTCTCAGTAATTAAGTTCAGAACATAACATCTAAAGCGGCAGTATATTATCCGGGCAGGCCCTGTGTGGGGAGCTGTGAAGGTCTCTTTGATTGATTCACTCCCTTGCCGAGTTTCTCTTCTCCTGGCTGGCGTCTCCGGCTGGCGAGTCCCCCGTGCTCCGTCTGTTCCCCGCCTGCGGGTCGGGCTCCTGGCGTGACCGAAATCTCCTTGCGTTTATCCGTGGGGTGGGAGACGTGGGGCTGTCTGTGCTTCATCCCTCTCTCGAGGGCTGGCGAAGGGGCTTTGCTCCCATCTCCCGCTTGCAGGAGCCAAGATTTGTGGCTTCGGCTCCTCGCGGCGTGTCACGTCCTCACGGGCGGCGTGACATTGCCGGGTGCCCGGCCTCGGCGCTGCGTGGCAGACGGTGGCCACGGGTGAGCACGAGCGGCGGATGCCCACGGCAAGGAGGGAGAGCGCTGCCAAAGCCTGGCATGTGCCCACCTCCCCTGCCACAGACGCAACCGAGGACACACCAGCAGGGTCACCTCGGCTGCGGTGCCCAGCGCTTGTGGGTTGCCCGCTTGGCCCCTTGGGGCGACCGGGCCGGTGAAGGAGCTTCCGTGAGGGCAGGATGCCCAGCTTTGGCCTGTGGCTCGGCCCCGCAGAGGTGGGGCAAGCGGGGCAGCCCGACGTGGACATCCCTGCAGGGCTGGCAGTGCTTCATGCCGCTGTTATTGATTCGGGCAGCCAGAGAAAATGGGATCAATCCAGAAGGGAAGGAGGAGGAGGGCGGCGCGAGACCTCCCCGACCGGGGCTCCCGGGTGCCAGATGAAACACTTTTCACACCTGCAGTTGGTAAAACAAAGGCCCCGCGCTGCCGAGCAGAGAGGGGATGGAAGTTTAATTACAGCCCGTCTGCGCTGTGTAATTATTAATTAGCCACGGCAAAAAATAACTTATTGATTAGGGGGCCTCGCGCTAATTACCCGAAGCCGAACGCGGTGCTGGGTAGAAGGCTAATCAGTCAGCGCCGCCCGGGCGGGGGCTGTGTCGCAGTGCGACCTGTGCCGGGGCCGAGTGGCACTGCCACGGTCAGTGGGGGTTGTGCCACGGATGGGAGAGCCCTGCCCCAGCCACCCACCCCTGCAGTTGAGGTGCCTTCAGCTGATTAACAGGACAATAAAGGGCCACCCAAGAGCTGAGATAGGGCCCTGGGTGTCTGAGGGGAGGGTCCCAGCCTCCTCCTCCTCCTCACTTTTTGTAGGTTTTGTGCTCCCCCCAGGGATGTGGTTTCCTGCCATCCAGGGCTGGGGGCACAGCTCCTCTAATGGGATTGAGGAGACAGCGGCCAGTCCCAGGAGGGATTTGGGAGGCTTAAGGTTCCAGACGGGATTTGGAGCAGGGGCCTGCGACGGGCAGTTTCTACCAAAGAGGCTTATTAGGAGCTGGAGAGTGTGTGTGGGGGTGCTGGCACCTTCTGGCCCCCACACGTGGTGCCTGGGCACGTCCGCAGGCGTGGAACCCCACAGGGCAGAGCGGGAAGGGGATGAGCCCCTGCTCCTTCCTGGGGACGTGATACTGGTGAGGAGCTCCCACCAGGACTTCTGTGGAGGGTGCTGCCGGGGCAGGTGCCTCTGCCCTGGCTCCCCCCTTGCCTGCCAGTGCAAGTGGCACGGTAACCGGTGACCTTGTGCAAAGGCCCCGGCTCGGGAAGGAAAGTGGCTTTTAGGGGAGAGGAAGGGAAGATTAAAATTTGATGTTTCTTGGGAAGCCATTAGTGACCAGGCACAGCAATGAAATTTTGATGACCTGATAACCGTAAGAGGAGAAGGTGGGGGTTGGGGGGGGCCAGACACGGGCACATGCCGGGCAGCTCATGTCACTGTGCCCTGGCTGGTCCCCAAAGGTTTGGAGTGCCCATGACCTGAGTCACAGCAGCACTGGGGAATGTCATCGTGCTCCCTGGGGGACAACGGGCAGGACGAGGGCTGCCAGTGGGAAGGACGGTGTCTTGGGTTGTACCCATCACTGCTGCCTGGCAGAGCCAGGGCTGTGGGCACGGCTGGGCACTGGTCAGCGCGCTGAGCAAACCGGGGGTAGCTGAGTGGCTCTTGCCCTGGTGGCAGCTGGGGACAAGGGTGGCAGCATCAAGTGCTGCTGGTCCCTTAGTGATTGGGCTGTGGTGGCTTTTCTGCTCAGTGAGAGCAAAGGAAAGAGCTGGGGGAGGGATGGAGGGAGGAGGATGCGGGTTGCTTGTGAACCTGGGGAAATGCTGGTAATTAAACGGGGGAGGAGGGAGGTTGGATGGTGGGGTGGTGCAATGAGCGACCCTGTGTCTTTGAGCTGTGTCCTCGTCCCCAGCCTGGAGCTGATCCGTGATGTGGCTGGTACCTGCCTGGGGATGAGCTCCAGCCAGGACACGCATTACTGTAGGCCCTGCACAAACAGTTTGGGGGTGTATTGGTGTTTTACAGCAGCGCTGTGGGTTCTCCCCTGGGCTAAATGAGGCTCTGGTCAGAGCTGGGCGGGAACAAACCCCTTTGGGTGCTGGATCCCAGCTGGGGTGGGTGAGCAGCGGGTCCCCTCGCCTCTGAGCCCTCATTACCTCCCTGAGCTTCTCAGTGAGTCAGGGGGTGAAAAATGGTCAGTGCCAGGTCAGTAATAAATCTGGTGGTGATGTGATCGTGCCAACGAAGGGTGGTCTGAGCCCCTGTGGTTGTGCCAGGGCTGGGATGTGGGCACGGAGTGGTATCAAGGGGCCAGTGGCCACGTGGCACTGGGCTTTGGTCTTCCAAAGTGCCCTTGGGGCTCCAGCACCTTTGTGGGGCTGTGCCAGCTCAGGGTGGTGGGTGCTGAGAGCAGAGGGGTGTCCTGGGAGCTTCTCCCCCTGAGCAGGGAGCTTGGTGTGGAGCTGCTGGAGAGGATGTGGGGCCGGAGTCACTCTGATAATGTCAGGGACCTCCCCCACCCCACGGCTACTGCTCTGGTTTGGAATTCCCGTCTTCTACATCCCCAGAGCCACCCATGGAGGCAGATCCGGACTCGGGGTGCGTTCCTGCCACCCCTCGCCCTGCCAGCTGGCAGGAATGTGCTGGCAGCAGCTGCCTGCCTTGCTGGCCTCTCTTGGCATCCCTCGCACTCCGGGCACGCCGGCAATGCCGCCGGTGTGGGCGCAGCCCTGGACACCTTTCCGTGGGGCTGAGGACCGGCTGTCAGGGTGTGACTCTCCCAGAGATGTTTTTGGGGGTGCATCCTGTACCTGGCTCCCAGCGATGCTCTGGGCCTGTGTCCCACTGCTCCCAGTGATGCTTCACCTTTGGATCCTTGTCCTCTGCCTGTTGCCGATCACCTGCCCGCGGCCGGGGCAGGCAGGGCCCCCTCGGCAGCCCCCTCCTCTTGCCCCCAGCCCTGCGGGGTGCAGGAATGCCTGCGCCTGGAAAGCCGTGCCGGGCTCGGGTTGCCTGGGAACTGGGAAACCTGATCCCTGGGAACGGGGCCGAGGGCAGGGGACATTCTCGGGCTGCAGCTGGTCCCCCGGCCCCCTTTGTCTCCCAGCTCTGATGGGTTGGCTGCGCCCCTGCCCCCGGCCCCCCAGGAACGGAGATGTAGGGTGTGAGGGGCTCTCCGGCCTCGTTCAGGACCATCTCTGGGGATGCTGTGACTGGCAGCTGCCGGCTGCTCTGGGTTGTCGCCTCGCCGCCTGGTTCGGTGTCATCTCCTGGCTGGCAGCCACCGTGGTCTGGGGAAGGCCCTGGGCACTGGGACCAGCTGCCACCGCGTGCCAGCAGCTGGGCATCCCGCTCAGCAGTGGGGATGGCGCGGTGGCAATTCTGGGAATGCGAGGACCCCTGTGCCGAAGCCGCCCCGTGTCCCCACCGGCGGTCAGTTGTTGTCCCCATTGTCCACCTTGATGCGTGGCAGCTCCCATCTGATTGTCCTGAGTGTGCCGGGAGCTCTTCCCCTGCCCCTGGAGGGGAAACTGAGGCAGCGGGCAGAGGTGGCAGTGAGTACTGTAGGATGGGATCCGCGGTGCTGGCTGGTGCCCCCGTGCCCCGCGTCCCTGGGCCCACGTCAGCGGCTCCGTCGGCTCTCATCAATCACCCGCCTGCCCACACGGAGGGGCCGAGGCCCCCGGCGCAGGGAAACCTTGATGAGTTTGACCATTAGCAGAAAGAAAGAAACCGCTGAGCTAATTTTAGCTGCCAGAGCTTAATTGCTTTTTCGCACTGCTGGGTGAGACAACAACCTGCGAGTCCTCGGCTCTAACCTTGAGCCCTCCTGGCTCCGTGCGGCGGCGTCCGGGTCCTGCCGGGGCCAGGAGAGGGATGTGGATTTGTTTGGGGGAGCTGCTGGTCCCTGGAGGGGTTTCTCCTGGATGCTGTGTGAAGCCAGCTGGGGTTGGGGTGCCTGGCAGGGTCCTGCTCCCCCTGGCTTGCAAGGATGGTTGTCTCCTGTGCCTCCTGGGGAGTGGGGACACGTGGGCATGAGGGGAGACTGTCTGTCACCAGAGGCCAGCGTGTGCCCCTGGCACTCAGCAGCACGGCTGAGTTCAGGGCTCACAGCAGGTTGAGGAAGGGAAATACTGGTTTTAAAGCCTCTTTGTTGTGTGCCCACTCCTAGGTGTGCCAATCACCTCAGCCAGAGGACGTTTCCCCAGGGATGAGAGCCAGGCTGGGGACCCACATACTCCCCCGTCCCGTTTCTGCTTTATTCCAGGATGACTGGAGGATCTTGTCCCCATCCTCCAGTGCCATTCTCCCCCCAGCACATCCCAGTTCACTGGCTGCGAGCCTCAGCTGGGTGAGGAAACCAGGCTGAATCTAGGGCACGGGCTGGGCATTAACTGGGGTTTTGTGGGGTCATTTATGTTCCTTATTCACCCTTTCTGGGAGCCTGTGTCTCCCCGGTGGGGAGCAATCGAGCGCTGGGCTGTGTAGGTGGCTGTCCCTGGGGCTCAGCCTCTGCTCACGAGTCTCATGTGGTGGGGAGCTCAGCGCTTCCCTCCTCTTCTTCCTCCTTGCCTGAGCTTGGGCTATGGGGTCAGGCTGAGAGCTTGAGGGAAGGTGGAGGGGAGCGGGTCCTGCCTGAGTCCAGCATCCCACCGAGGACCGGCTGGAGTGAAAGGATGGGAGCTGGGTGCGGACATGCTGCCGGATCCTGGCCCAGCGTGAGGCTGGGATGGACGGATGGAGGGATGGATGGCTGGAGGGGGCTGGGGCGAGGCAGACACAATAGCTCTGGTTTCAGCAACCCGCCTCCTGAATGCCTGAAAAACAGCTGATGGCCGTGAAGGGGGATGAAATGGGATTAGCTGCCGCTTCCAAAGGGAGCGCGTCCGGCTGAGCCGGACAATGCACCCCCTGTGCCACCGCTTCACGCCTCGCCCTGGCTCCCTTGGACTGGGGTGCTGCCTCCTGCCCTGGCTGTCATTCCCCCTGTCCCCTCCCCACAAAGACCCTGGGATCTGCCGACAGCCCCGCTGCTCCAGTGCTGGGTGCTGTACAGGCTCCCCATGTGTGGGTTTGGGGTGGTTCTCCTGCCCTGTAGCAGCACCAAAGGATCGTGACTTGGCTTCTCACCACCGAGCAGGTCCTGGGGAACCCTGTGCTGGGGTGGCAGGAGCTCAGGGGTGTCCCAGCCCGGCCAGCAGCGATGCTGGGTGCCCAGTCTGACCCCTTGCAGCCAAACTGGAGAAGCCAACCTCATGGTGGAGGGGGCTTTGCGGGGTGGGTGCCTGCTGCTTCTGCACGCACCCCACCCCCCCGCAGGGGCTGGCTTGAGGTGGGTGCTGGGGACAGGGTGCAGAGGGGACCAGCGGGGTGGGAAGAGCCAGGCACGGCCCCAGCTGCAGCGCTGCCGGGGTGTGTGTGCGTGCGGCACCGCGCTCGCTGGAGTGAATTGATGTTTATTTTGATAATGAGTTCGCAATGCACTCGCAAACTAATAAAATCAACTCATTAGGGTGGTATGTTTAATTCAGAGCTCTGCCGTTGGGAGAACCCTCCCCGCCGGCTGAGCGCCGGGAAGCGAGCGCCGAGCGCCCGGCCTCCGCTTCGCGTGCGTGGGGAGGAAGGCGATGGGTGCCTTCATCTCCCCTTTTTCTCAGTTTTCCTCCCTCATACGGTGGGAAGAAGGGCTGGGGGGGTGGTGAGGCGTTCAGTGGAGAGTGGAAGGCGGGCAGGAGCAGCTCTGGTCGGTGAGCTCCCGCAGCTCTTCCCCTTGGGGCGGTGGCGGAGTCTCGCTCGCTTGGCTTCCCCCCATAAGCTTCACGTCAGGCTGGGCAGCGGCGCTGGCTCCGCCGCTGGAATCATCGCTGGCCCCGCGTCGCGGCGTTGGCTGGAAAAGCCCTTCTGGCAGCGAGAGCCACAAGTGTGTAAATAAGTGCAATGACCAGAGTTTGCTTCTCTGCCCTAGAAATTCCAGGCTGCCGCCGGTGGCTGCTGGGGGAGCGCCGGGCAGCGAGTTGTTCCCGTCTCCCAGCTGCGATCTGGGGTGATCCGGGAAGGAAAAGATTTGGAAAAGACTTTTTTTTTTTCCCCAAGAAAAACTCGTGGTTGCTGTCACGCTACGGCCGTTTACGTTTCAAGTGAGCAATGCAGTGACGAATTAATACTTTGGAAAAAGGATGTCTGGGCAACACCCCAGGAAACAGGCCAGTGCCTGCTGGCTCGGGACCGTGACTGGGGAGGGAGACTGGGGCTGTGCTGTGGGGAAGGGGACTATGGCCACCAGCACCCTCATCCCACTCGGCACTGGGACAGAGGAGAGAGCTGGCAAAGTATTTTCCATCCCGTGGGGCTGGCGACTTGGTTGCGTCAGCGCCATGGGAAAGGCTGAGTGGGTTTTTTCTTGTGGTTTCTGTCTTTTGTTTTTCTTTCCCCGCCGTAGTTTTGTCGGTTGGGAACCGCTGCCTTGTAGAGATTCTCGTGGCGAGCCTGGAAAGCGTCCGTCCGTCTGTCTGTCTGCGAGGGCTGCATCCTGCATCGCTTGAGGACGGCAAGGGGGGGGACAGATGCCCTTTGCAGAAGGGATGTCCCAGGTGCTGTCGGGGCTCCCGAGGTGTGGGGTCTGGAGGTGACTTCCCTTTCCCACCCCTGCTCCGCCTCAGTGGCCCCAGGAGCCACCCCAGCCCAGGGCTGTGTTTGCCTTCCAGAATACCTGGAGGATGTACTTGCTGTGCTCTCTGGGGCCAAATCCAGCCTGGAGCTGTGCTGTGCTGCACTGTCCTTGTGTGCCATCCATCCCACCTAGTGCTGGGACCACCCTGGGCTGGGGTCCAGGGCTTCTCACTTGGCAGATGGGTGTGGAGACCGTTCCCACCAAATCCTCACGGGGAAGCTGCAGTCCTGGCTGTGAACCCTTTGGGAGCGGGACTGGGCAGGGTTCCTCCACAGCTGTGAGGGGAAGGGGATGCGTGTTCACCCCTTCTCCTGCCTGGAGAATGTCTGTCTGACGGCTGTTGTGAGGTGTAGGAGGTGATGTCCCTCCGTCCTTCCCCTCCTCACCGATTTGGAGTCTCTCCTTGGGAAATCAGCTGCGGGATCTGGCCCCTCTAAGAACGTTGAGTCACTCTCCGGGTGTCCGTGACTCACGGCACTGACCCAGATACGGCAGAGCCGCGTAATCGCGGGGTTGGCAGGATCTGTGGCATCAGAAGGGAGGGAGTTTGCTGGGGAAGGAGTTTTGGCCAGAGCCTGGAGCTTGTTAAACATCCTGGGACGTTTAACAAGCTCCTGGCTGGGGATGGGGCTGTGCCCTGCGTGGGGACGTGCTCGGTGGGTTCACTGCAGGCCCTGGTGGTGTCTGGCTGAGCTGGACAGTCCTGGGGACCTGCCTCTGGGCTGGGGGGGCTCCTGTCCCCTCAGGAGCATCCGTGCATGACCTTTTTGCTGGAGATCCCTTTCACCTCCTCATGGCTCTGTATGGAGCTCCGTGCTGGGGGTCTGTGCTTTTGGAGGGCCAGGTTTGGGGGTCCTGTCGGGGCTGCGCAGTGCTCAGAGCACAAAGCTCTGCTTGTCACCCTCCCTGGGCTCGTGGGCTGGGAACACACAACGGTGTTGTGTCTGTTTGGGGTTTCCCGTGAGGTGAAATGTTATTTTTTCCAGGGGCTGGGTGTGGAGGGCGGGCAGGGGCGGGCAGGCACACAGCCCCGCTCTGTTCGGAGCCGCGGCCTGCCCGCCGGGCTCAACGAGGTGCTGTTCCCCAGCCAGGGCTGACGTCTCTCCCTTGGCTCCGGGAGCATCTCCAGCCCTACCTGGCCCACGTCAGCACTGGGCTGGGTCCCCAGCGCCGCAGGGGCTGGGTGCTGAGGGCTGCTCCGGGCTGTGGTCTTTCAGGAGAAGCGTGGGAGCTTGCAGGGGTTGATGCTGGCACGGCCCTGGCGCTGGCACAGCAGGCAGAGATGGCTCAGCCACTAAGTTTGGGACCTTCTGATGGCCAGGGACATGTGCTGGGGGTTGCTTGGTGGTGGTTGGGGATGGGGCGGCCAGGATGAGACCGCAAAGGGAGATGGTGTCATCTCCAGCACTACTTCTGGGAGAAGAGAGGGTCCTGAGCAGGCACCACTGTGCTGCCCGGTTTGAGGTCCCTTCTGCAAACACCCCTTGGCCCCAGGGAGCTGTGTTGACCCCTCCCCATATGGCCCATCCCTGGAGGGGTTCGGTCGGGCATGGCGAGCCCCGCGGCTCAGCCGATGGCCCGCTGAGCCCTCCGAGAGCCCGGCTGCGGAAGAGGAGCTTGTTACGGAGCCATCCTGCTTTTAATTAACAAATTAAAATCCTAGTTAACAATCCAGCCCCAGGGCTGTTGGAGGCTGGGAGAAGCTGGAGCGTTTGTTATGGAAACAGCAGTTAATTAACAAATAAATAAATAACTGTGGGCCTGGAGACAGATGTGGGAGGAGGAAGAAGGGGAGATGGCAGCGTGGTCGGGGTGTCCCGCTGGCCTGGCAGCAGGAGTGTGGGATGAGGGCGTCCCTCCGTCTGTCTGTCCTGTGGGATGCCATGATCCTGGAGGGAAGTGCCAATCTTAATGGGAGCCACTGGGGGTTGTGCTGGCTGTGCCACGGTGAATCCAGCCGTGCGCCGTGCCGGGGCCACCTTAGCTGGTTTCAAGGCTCCCGGTCTCTGCCTGGGCTTTGCCGAGTGCCGCTGGCTCTGGAAACCACACCCGCTGCCTCTTCCCCCACCCCGAGGTCAGGCAGAGATGGATGAGGTGTGACACCGGCAAAACTGCTGTGCCGTTCACAGGTGACACCGGTGCCGTGCTGGGAACGGTGTCAGGAGATGGGGAGTGTCCCTTACTGGGCCGCTCCTGCGTCCCGGGATCGCTGGGTCCCCATCGGTGTCCCCTTCACCCCAGGCTGGGCATTGGGCAGGGGGATTTGGGGAGCTCCCCAGAGCTGGGTGCAGCTGGGGAAGGGGGTGCTGAGGCCACGGCCCCCTCCCCGGGCTGTGCCCTGCAGTGGTCACCTTGCATTAACCGCAGGGCTGTCACCCAGCCGCTGCCTGCTGCCGGCGGGGATTATCGCCACGGGGGGTGGGAGCTGATGGGGCTGCCGGGGGGCTCGGGATCACCCAACTGCTCCCTGAGGTGCTGCAAGTGCCCAGCCAGGCTGGCAGCGCCCATGGGGGTGTCACCCTGCCCGCTGTGGGGATGTGACCCCTCTGCCAGCCCACGCAGGAGGCGAGGAGGTGGCAGATTCCAAATCCCTGCTGCAGCTTCACCTTTCTGAAGGCTTAAGGGGAGAAAATCAGTTTAAAAGCCGGCTCTGCACATTCTGCCAGCGTCACACGGGCAGGAGCCGTGCTCCTCTGCTCGGCAGCTCCTCCAGGTCTGCGCCTCTCTCAGCCTCCCACCTAATCCAGTTAACACACCTCCGCAATCGGCTTACGGCATGTAAGAAACCCCAAATCTCCTCTGAAGGAGATGCTGGGAAGCGGGGCAGCAGCGCCGGAGTCGCTGGCTCTGCCGGGCCCATCCCAGCTCCTTGCTGGGGTGGCAGCTCCTGGTCTGGCTCCTTCACCAGACCTCTCCTGCGGTGAGGGTGACCTGCTGCACCCCTGCTGGGGGGTGGCCTCGTGTCCCCACTGTCAAGACGACCTTTTTCCTCTGTGAGGAAGCTGCTAAAGCAATGGCACGAACACGTGGAGGGGTGGACGGAGATGGAGAGGTACCCAGCTCCACCCAGCTCTCTCTGGGTAGGCAGGGGCTGTGGCCTGAGCTCAACGGCCAGCGTGCCCTTGTCTGGCAGCCCCCTCACTGCCCGTGCCCCTTTGCTGTGGTGCAGCAGCAGATCCTTGTGCTGGGAGCAGCCTAATGGGCTCGGCGTGAGGCATCGGAGCAGATGGATGCGTTTTGGCGGCGAGGTCGCTGCAGGGATGACCGGAGGGCACAGAGTGCCCGGCAGCCCAGGAGCCTCTTGGATGAACCATCCTACTCCAGCTCTTCCCCCCAGGGCGGTGCTGGTGCCCGGTGGCGGGCACGGTGCCTGGCACAGCTCTGGGATTTGCTGCTGGAGATGCTCCCGTGTGCTCTGGCCACAGCGCTCGGGGCCGCCGTCCCTCTTATGTGTAACAAAGATGGTTTTATTCCTGTGATCTCGGAGTGGCTGGGGCCGAGGGAGGGAGGATCTCCAGGCTGTTCTGTCGCTGTTCTGCCCCCTCTTAGCTCCGCTCTACAACCGCTTTGAGACGCAGCTCCTTTTTGACCCGGCTCTGTCTGCCCCAGCTCACATTTGCTGCCTGGGAGCCCCGTGGGACAGGGATGGGGTGGAGATGGTGCTGGGGTTGGGGTCTGCCACGGCCTGACTGGCCTCCAGGGATGGACGGTGATGTGCATGGGGCTGTGTGGTGGCATCGCCTGGGACGCGTGGGTCCTCATCCTGAAGTTCCACCTGCCCGTGGGAGGTGATGTGGGGTGGGGGTGGAGAGAAGGAAAACCTGGTGGGACAGGGATGGAGGACCACGCTCTGGGGAGCAGTGGGGTGATGCTCTCCAGCGTGCCAGAGCGAGCAAAGCACCGTGAGCTTGCAGATCCAAGAGCATCCCTCTCGGTTGACTCCCAAGGAGTCGTGCTGTGACCCAGCTACCTTCCCGTTCCTGGGCCAGGAGGGTTTCCCACTCTTGTTCTCGCAGCCTCGTGCCGCCGGCGAGCACCAAACCCCCTGGCTCGGGCTGTGCCCTCTAAATAATGCAGGAAGGCGAGCGCTGCCTGCGGGTAAACGCGGTAAACGGCGGAGAAATGGAGCGTGTCTTTTGGGAGCCACCTCGGCGGTTATTGGGCCGGGTCCCTGGGCCCAGGAGGTGCTTGCCAGGCTGGCACAGGTATGGGCACGGGCAGGGAGGGGGGAGAAGGAGCAGAGCTGCCGAGTCCAGCGGAGCATTGGAAATTGCATTTCACGGCCGGGCGGTCTGGGATACCAACCCCGGCACCGTGTGCCGGGAGCACGGAGAGGAGATAAGATTTGATTAAGAAGGCCCCTATTAATTTATGGCAAGTAGACTGACGATAGTGGAGAGGTTGCTTTTGATTAATAGCCAGGAGGAGGGTTTTAAAGCTCTGGGTTTTGGTGCAGGAGGGGGAGAAGGAGAGGGAGAGGAAAAGCAGAGAAGGAAGGGAACAAAGTAAGTTGGGAGGATTAACGGGCACATCTGCAATTTTAAGTCTTTCTTTTGGCACTGGCGCGTGGAGGGACGTCCATGTCCACCAAGGGCGACCTCCCCAGTGTCGGGAGATGATCCCTGCCCTGATCCTGGCGGCCACCCCAGTGCTGATCCAAGCCAGGAGCTTGTTCTTCTGGAGTGTGATCTGAGCAGATGGGGGCAGGCGAACGGGGGCCACACATGTGGCGAGTCTGGGGAGGGGGGTCTGTGCTCAGCTCAGGTCGCTTTGTGCCCGCTCAGGTGTTGCGAGCAGGGCTCGGCAAAGATGCCCACGTCATCTTGACCCGGCTCTCGGCTTCGTCCTTGGCACCCCCAACCACCTGCATTCCTCCCCCCTCCCCCGGTCGCCTGGGTCCCCGCTCGGCAGCACGTTGTGCTTCGCAGCTCTCCAGGTGCCGGGAGCGTTCGGCATTTCGATTCCGTGTTTGCTTTTTATTAAGGGGCTGAAGCCTCGTCTCAGGAATACTAATGGCTCCAGCAGCAGGGGAGAGCTCTGCTAATCCCCCTGCACCTGCTGCCCACCCACCCTGTGCGGCCTCTGTCACCACCCCGGGAGGGGACCGCGGTGGGGACGCCGGCGGCCGTGCCCTCGCTGCCCCGCCGGGACTTGGTGCCGTTTAATCAGCCCGATGACTTTCCCGACAGCCGCTGAAAAATTGATGCCTCTCAACCGCACGCTGGCCTCCGACAAGCAGCAAATGTAACTTAGCCAAGGGCTGGCTCCTCGCGTGGTGGCACAGCCGCCTGTCCCCAACCAGGTCCCTGGGCACGAAGCCATCTGGCCCAGGTCGCCACAGAGGGGCTGTAGTTTGTCCCCTTGGCCAGGCTGGGTCCCCTGGGCTGATGTCTCATCGCACCCAACTAGAGCTGGGGCTGCTCAGGGAGGTTGTGGTCCCCCGTGGGTGCCGGGCGTGGGTGTCCTGGTGATGTTAACCCTTTCCCTGCCACACCGGTGCTAGTCCCACCGGTCCCCCCAGCTGTGGAGCGGCTGGTGCGGCGCCGGGGAGCTGCGCCGTGAATGTGTTACCCAAATGAATAATAAAAACAAAGGAAAATTACCCTCTTATTGAAACTCATTTTATGAATAAAACAATTATTCTGGTAATTGAAAAAATGTGTCGTTAAATTAAATGCAGTGGTTCCTATTAAAATTTTAGTGGATTGCTTCTCCTCTGTTTCTTCCCCCCCCCGCCTTTTTCCCTTCCCTCCCTCCCTGCCTCCGCTGGCGGCTAAAGGCTGGTAATTATAGCGGAGGGTTTCGCTTTCTCTTTATTGTTTTTTAATCTCTTCGTGCTGTGGAGAGCCAGCGATCGGCTGATGCAGAAGAGATTTCCCTCCATCTCCCCTTGCTGGGGGGGGGGACATGACACACAAGTGACCGGAGCGGGAGCCAGGTGGCCGTGCCAGTGCTCCCAGTGGAGTGCCATCCTGCTTTCTGGGTGGTGATGCTCCAACAGGGATGGAGGAGCTTTTGGGGGATGAGGACCACAGATCTGTCCCCTCTCCCAGGGTTGAGGTTGGCCGCAGAGAGCGGAGCAGCCCCTTCCCCAGGATGGCCCTTCACACTGGCCGCGTTCTGACAGGACCGAAGAGGAGCTGGTGGGAGGAAAGGGAGGTGATTGTGTTGTTTTCTCTGAGGCAGATGTTGGTGCTGGGCGGCCAAGGTGGTGGGCACGGTGCTAGGTACTGATGCCCAGTGCTAGCTGGGCATCCTCGGGTGTGTGGAGCCCGTGGGGGTGGGTGGACTGGATTCGGGGCATCCCACTGGTGCTGGTGGGCACCGGCTTGGTTTGGATTACCTGGCACATCCCACTGTTTCCCACCTCAATTTGTAGTATTGGCAGGAATGGGCGCTGAGCTGATCAGCTTCCCGTTAACCAGCTGGGGCAAGGAGTGGCTGGGTGTCAGCCCGTGTCCCCAAGAGCCAGCAGGGTGGTGACCCTGTGCTGATCAAGAGCTGAACCCAAGCAGGGAGAGGACCGTGGTGTCGCCAGCATCAGGGTGAGGCGCTCCTGTGGTGCTCGTGAGAGGCAGCTGCAGCAAAGGTGGGAAAAGGACCTGAGTGTCCCATGGGCTGCTGCTCCTTTGTGGGTGACTGGGGGGACCTGTGGAGTCGGGCCTCGTACCCCCATCCCTGTCTCATCTCCTCTTGCCGGGCTTTGCCAAGCACAGGGGGGTGTCACACCCTCCTTTTCCCCCTCCCCTCACCAGCAGCTGCCCGGCAGAGCCCTGCCCTGGGCAGGCATTCCTGGATTCCTCCGGGCTTAAAACTCCCCATTCCTTCCCATCAAGAGGGATTTGAAGCTGGGGAGAAGGGGGGCTTAGTTCCCAGTTCACCCATTACTCCCAGGAATTAGGATCCATTACGGCTCTTTCGGCAAGACCAGAGGCCCCCTGCCCTACATCGGCACCCGCTCTCCGGCACTAATGCACCGGGCTCAGCTCCCGGCAGCCCTGCTGTAAATAAAGTGCTGGGGCAAAGATTGTCATCCCATTAGGCAGGATTAGTGCCTTGTGAGGCCTTGGCATTAAAATGTCATCGGGATTGGAAGGAGAGAGCCAGGGGCACCCCCGTCGCTGTCCTCCTTCCCTGGTGCCAGCCTTTGGCATCCTATTTATCCCATCCAGCGATACTCGGCCCGGAGGCAGCATCCCCTGGAAGGCTCAGTGGTGCTGGTGTGGGATGGGTTGTGATTTGGTGGCACCTTTCTGTGTGGAGGGGACGGTGGTGGGCTGGCGTAGCTGGCACGGCACCCATCCGGCAGCCCCCGATGCTCAGCACCAGCCTGTGCCGCCGGCAGATGTGCAGATGTTCCTGGGGATGCCTCTTGCTGCCGCTTGTGTTTGGAAAGTGATGAATTTCTGCACCAACTAATTAGTCTCTAATTAGCAAGTGGAGTGTAAACAGTCACAACAGATGGGGGAGAGGCGGGATGAGCAGTAATGACCCTTCGTTTGGGGGGGACGTGGCTGTCACCCACTGGGAAGCCTCCCACTGGATCGGACCAGGGAGATCACCGCTCCATCGATGGCAGCTCTGCGGTGAGGCGGTGAGGTGGGTGAGCACCCCTGGGCGCCCCAGATTTGGTGGTGCCATGACCTATCCTGCCACCAGGATGGTGGGAGAGACGAGCTCTCCTCAGCCTGCCGGGAGCAGAGCTGAGATGCCACGTATTGCCGGGGTTCGGAGGGAAATGGGGGCAGCGAGGGCTGCTGGAGGGGCTGGGATGCGAGGGGGTGCAGCGCTGCTCAGCATCAGGACCCTCCCACCCTTCTCTCCTTGGAGCTGTGACACGTCACGCTGTCGGCGAGAGCCGGGGAGCTGGTGGGCAGGTGAACGCTGGAAACCACCGCTCCCGGGGACCTCTTGGAAGTGTTGGCACTAACCCAGGCATGATCGCCTCCCTGGGTTCCTCCTCCTGGCCCCGGTGCTGGCCCCGGGTCCTCGGCGGGGCACAGGGCTCCTGGGTGGCCTCGTCAACTGGGAGGATGACGAGGATGTCACACGTGGCCGCTCAGACGTGCCGCCGGAGCTGCTCCGGCACAACCGCCCCAGAGGAGCGTGGCCAGAACTCGGTGCCTCCTTCACCCCCACCAAGGGATGCCCAGTGCACCCAGGACCCCCAGTCCTGCCGTCCCCTGCCGTGACTGGAGCGGTTTGGGCTTTCCCAGGGGAGCAGAGGAGCCGGTTGCGTGAGTCTGGGGGGGACGGGAGCCGTTCGGCGCGAGGCGGCTGCCATGACCTTCGCGGGCGGATAACGATCAAGCGATCAATAGCGGAATTAGGAGCCGCCTCTCCTCCTCTGTGCCGTTTTTCACCCCTTAATGCAGAACAGATGGCTCGGCCGCTTCAAAGCGAGATGAGCCTTAGCTGCTTAAAATCAAATTAGGCTGTATGCAAACGGCGGGTGGGCCCGGGGGAAGGTGCGCTGGGAGCACCCTGCCTCTCAAACGCTTCCTAAACGCCTCCCAAGCTCTGGATGCTGAGCTCAGTTTGGGGAGTGCACCAAATGTGCCAAGTCTCGGTCCGGCCGTGCCACCGGTGCTTTCAGCCAGGCCTCAGCATCCCAGCCCCGCAGTCCCAGGGTTTCTGGTGCAGCCCGTGACTGGAGAGCGACCCGTTTTGCCCCTGAGTCCTCTCTGTGGTGATGCGTTGGCTGCATCGAGCCCAGCCAGGCTCCCAGGCTGGTCAACGGCTCGTTTACTGGTTTCATGGGTGAGGTCTTTGGCCCTGGAACCTGCCTCTGGCTGTGCCACGGGTCCAGCCGGGCGCTGCCGTAATCCCACAGGTCTCCAGCCCGGCGTGGGCGAAGCCCTGATGTTGCAGGTCAAGCTCCTGCCACGCCACGGTGGGGACACGTGTTGCCCATCGCCGCACACACGCGTGTGGAGCGTGGCACATGCGAGGCACAGATCTGCTGCCAGGATGTCTCCGTGAGCCCGGCTTGGTCAATGCCAATGCTTTTGGGCACCCCAAAAGCCACAGCTTGGCCACCGCAGGACTTCCATGAGCTCTCCGGACCATGGAATCACACAGCCGCAGGCTGGGCTGGCAGGCAGCTGCCCTCATCCCAAACCCTACAGCCGGGGCACAGAGCTGCCGTGGAGCCCGCGGGCACCCTTCTGGTTCTGTGGCATCTGGGGCTTGCTGGGGCTCTGGGCTGCTGCAGGGTGTTGGCCCTGGTGCCCCATCCCTGCTTGGTAAGGTGCCCAGGTGCCAGTGCTGCTGAAGGTCAGAGAGGAGGATTCAATTAAGGAGCCATGAGCTCCTCCTTCCCTGCCTAATGACTTCCCTGGCATCCCAGGGCTGCCATGCCCACCCTGGGGACCGGGCAGCCGGGTGTCAGCAGGATGGGCATTTCCATCTGGAGGCCACCAGCAAGGAGAGAAGAGGAACCCCCCTCCAGTGCGGGTCTGGAGGCGTCCAGGTGCCTCTGAGCTCCTGCAGCCTGGTGACAGCCCCCCCAGAGCGGAGGAGGCTGAGCCCCCCGGGCACAGGCACCGCTTTGGTGCCGGCTCAGGGTGCAGAGAGCCGCGGAGAAGCCGTGGCAGGAATTCAGCCTGCGTGCACAAGAAAGCAAAGCCCTACCCCAAAGAAAAAACCCAAAGCCGTGATTGAAAGCGCACTTGAAAGCTGCTGGGGAATATGAATGTGTCTTTGAAGTAAAAGGGCTTCCATTTGTTAAGCAGAAAATGGAGCTGTGTGTTTCGATTTATAGTTTTACTTAGCAAATAAACCAGGAGAGGAGTAAGTGTTTGTGTCTCGCTCGCTCCCAGCCCCTCCGCCCCCTTCACCCCCCGAGTTAAAAGCTCCGTGCTTCTGAAACGCTACAAAGGCAGCCAGGAATAAAGCAAAGCAAGCAGCTTAGATAAACCCTAGATGGGCTAAGCTCTTGTCGACAGGCTTGGGAAATGGCTCGGGGAGGGGAGGGGAGGAAAGCGGCCAGTGGAAGGGGTCTGGCTGGGACAGGGGGCTGGGGAGGTGGCCCCAGCCTCTCCGTGCCCCGTGTGCCGCTGGGTTCTGGTTGTGCCCGTTATGAAGCGGTGGGGCTGGCAGGCTCTGGGGCCGGGCACGGCTCTCACCCCCTTTCCCTCCTCTCTCCGCAGACGATGTCTCCCCGTATTTCAAGACGGAGCCGGTGCGGAGCCAGGTCCACCTGGAGGGGAACCGCCTGGTCCTGACGTGCATGGCGGAGGGCAGCTGGCCCCTCGAGTTCAAGTGGCTGCACAACAGCCGGGAGCTGACCAAGTTCTCCTTGGAATACCGGTGAGTCCCCGCCGCTGAGCATCCGGGACGAATCCCGCCCGGCACATCGCCGGTGCCGCTGCGAGGGAGGCGGCCGGGAGCATGCCGGGAGCTGCCGGCTGTTTGGAGAGCAAACGATGGATTTAAGCAGGTCAACATTGGGGAGGAGGCGTTTGCACAAGCGGGATTAACACCGGGCCGCAAACCACGGCCGGCTCGTGGTTACGGGGAAAGGAGCGAGAAAGGGCAGCGCAAGAGCTCGCCCCGGATTCGGGAATCCGGCCCCGTGTGCCGACGAATCCTGCCGCAGAGCGGCCGGCCCCGCGTCACAGCTCGCTTGGAGCTCGCCTTTAAATGAAGCCGGGCACCTCTCTCGTCTCTTCCGTGCTCATGTGTCATCCTCTCTGTTTTAATCAATAATTCAGCCCCAGACAAGCCATTCCCCATTTAAAGACATTGAATCCAAAGGCTTCGTGTTGCTGTAGCAACGCCAGGCTGCTCCGGGATGCCGGGAACAACGCAAACAATGTGGCTGGGTGACGTTCCCCTCCGGCTGCTGTGACGGATGCCGGGTCCCCTCCCCAGCACCGTGTGCTCCCAGGTCCACTCCCCAGCACCGTGTGCCGGGTTGGATGCCGGAGCAGTGGCCATCCCCGGGGACTGTCCCTCACTAAGCCATGGCGGGCGCAGCTCAGCGGTGTCCCCGCTGCCCCAGGCTCGGTGCTGGGTGTTGGCACCACTGCTGGGTGCCCCATGGGACACGTCTCTTGTCCCCAACCCCGGTGTCAAAGCTCAGAGACCTGCTGAGCCCCGGGATTCCCACAGCTCACACCTGTCTGGAGTCATGTTGACTGCAGTGGGAATGATGCAAAATGTCAACGCTTAACGGATTGTGGGGACGGTGGTGACAGAAGAGGGGATGACATGGAGCCCGTGTGGGAGAAGGGCAGCAGGACCCTGACCTCAGGCTCTGCCCCATCCTTGAAATGGGTTGGGGTGCCTGGGGGGCACCTCCAAACCCAGAGTGGGCACTCCTGACTTCCTTTCTTGGATCTGCTCCTTTGTTTGGGGGACCGCGCAGTTTGCCCTTCTGTAGGAACGGGGACAGCGCTCGTGTCTCTGCTCGGAGATGCCTGGCAGTTCTGGAGCAACATGTCCCTGCATCCCCACATCCCCTCATTCCTATATCCTCACATCCCCATATTCCTGTATCCCCACATCCTTGCATCCTTTCATCTTCACATTGCCTTATCCCTTCATCCTCTGATCCCCGCATCCCCATATCCCCACATCCGCGTATCCCCTCATCCCCACATCCCCTCATCCCCACATCCCCGCATCCCCGCATCCCCGCCAAGGTGACTCCTTTTCCATGGAGCCCCTTGGGCTTCCGCCTCCAGCTCCAGCATCCAGCCAGAAAGGATTAAGGAAGGAAGCAAGAAAAATAAACAAACACACAGGGAAAACCCAAACAGAGGGAGCAGCAGCTAACGAAGCGAACGGCCGCGCTGCCAATCCCCAAATCGCTGCCCGCCTCTAACCCATCCTCACCCCGGCCAGGGCACAACCTGCCTGGCCTGGGCTGCCTGTTCCCGGCTCTCCGCCGGGAATTCTCATGTCGAAATGAGAGTTTGGATGTCTCACCTGAAATTTGAAGGCCTGCCGGGGAGGAAGGCGAAGGACCCAAATTAGTTATGATGGGCAGAAATTGAATTTTAATAGAGATGTCGGTGGCACGGAGCCAGCCCGCTCAGGCGGTGGGGAGGTAATAATTAAAAGTTAACGAGTTTAGAAACAGTCAGCCTTGGAGAGGGGAGGGTTGGTCTGGCTGGCCGGGGGGGCTCAGGGATGCTCCACTCCTGTCCATGTGGGGGCTGTGGGTGCATGGGCGGCGGGGCCGGCACGTTCCTCCTGCTGTGTCCCAATTCTAGAGACAGACGAGACCGTTCCCAGGCTCTGGCCGTGCCCGTGACAGGGTGCACCATCCCTGTGTGGTGCTGGGGGGCACTCCTGGGGAGCCAGCTGGGCTTGGTGGCATCACCTCACCAGTTCCTGGCCAGGATAGGGTGTCACTGGGCATCTGGTCCTCGGAATCCTCACTGCTCGTCCCCAGAGCCTGTCCTGCAGCACGGACATCCCACTGGTAGCGCCGGCTGCTATCGCCCCTCTGCATTTTACCCGTTTTCGGGGGGCTGTGGGCTGGGGTTCGCATCCCCTCAGTCCCACGCTGCCCCTGAACCACCCCGGTTCATCCTCACCTGACGGTGGGACGAGCTCACGCCACTGTTTTAAGGGAAGGAGCCGGGCTCCCAGTTTGGCAGCGTGTTTCCATGGCGACCGCCCTTGCCTTCCCGCAGCGAGTCAGCCGCCAGCTTCCCACCAGAGCAACTTGTTGGTGTGCGGTGAAGGGCAGGTGGGGAACGGGCTCGGCGGGTCCCCGTCCCTGAGCCGGCAAGAGCTCCCTTCAGGAACATCCCTGGGGACTGCGGTGGGATCCCGCGGGGCCCAGCTTGGCGCCGTGTGCGTGTGGAGCCCACCTTCCTCAAGAGCATCCCTGGGGATCAAGCGTGATCGGGGACCAGGGAGGGATTGGGGACCAGCCTGGCTCCGTGTGCCTGGAGCCAACCCCTCTTGGGAAGATCCTTGGGGACTGTGCCGGAATCAGGGACCAACTTCACCCACTCGCTGCCTCCGTTGCCGTGGGGTGTGTGGAGATGGCTCTCCCACGGGACCTCCGCTGCCTCCTGCGCTTGGGGACCCTGCAGCAAAACCCCATCCCCTCCGATACCCGTCGTGACCTTTATTAAGGTGCCAGCGGTGGAAGCTTGTCGTCGTGCTCCGCTCCCGCGCCCTGGCACGCCGGCGCCGCGCTCTCCGGGGCCGGCTCTATTTTTCCGTGCATAATCTCGCCGGTGCCGGGCTCTCCGGCGAGCTCTCCAGAGCCTGTCTTCTCCTCGTATGAGGAATCATAACATGCAAATCAGGCAGCTTGATGTCTTTAATGAAATCCTCGGAAGGAAGGCGCTTCTCTGGTGAATTGAGGATATTTATTTCTCGTACAAGAAATTTAACATGCAGATTAGTTGGGCCTGGTAATTTATCACATGAGATTGTCCTATTAAGGGTTGCATCGAGTCCCGCTGCCTTTGGAAATTACCTTCCGCGTAGATTACCTCTGGACAGGGTCCCATCCGTAGAGATGCATCTTCTATCTCCTAAATCAGCCCTCTCGCCTCTCCCCGCGTCCCTCCGCAGCTGGAGCGGGAGCCCGGCAGCTCCTTGCGGATCCTCCGCCTCTTCCCAAGAGCCCAGATCCCCTTTGCCGGAAGCTCAGAGCCCAGGAAAGTGTAATTACAGCTCCGACGCCGGCTGGTTTTGCCGCCGTGGTGCTCACCGTGCCTGCCCCCAGCAAAAAAGGATTGGTGGGAGCTGCCCTGTGCGGGATCACCGAGGAGGGGCAGATTTGGGATCGGTTTGATCTCCCTCATCCGTGCTGGGATATTTTGGGGTGCGCATCCGCCAGGAACGCAGGGACCACAACATATTGCGCACATGGGACCCCACCAAGCCTTTATGGCCTTTTGAGGACCTCAGGTGTTTGAGACTTTTGTAGTTTGTCCCCAAGTTATCTAAAATACGGAGCCAGGTCCCTCTCACAAACATATCCCTGGGGGCAAATAGGGCAGTTCACTCCCAGCTGGGACCCCAACCTGTGCCGCTGCTCGCTGGGAACACATCCCTGCTCTGGCCTGACCAGCCCAGGGGTGAAGCCCAGCCCAGCCCTCGCCCATGACGAGCTGATTGCTATTCAATAATATAATTAATGGGAGCTGGTGAACATCAGAGGGGTTGCAGCCAGGAGCTCAGCAATGTGTTTCTGGTGCCTGTAGCTCCAGTCTGACCAGTTTCCCACTTGGCATTGCCGAATGTGGTGAAACTCCTGGGAGCGCCGGTGAGGCGGCACTGAGCTGGTAACGGGCAGCAGGGGTTGGGTTTTGCTGGGGGTCTTGTGCTGTGAGGCCTCCTGCTTTTCTCTGCTGTGTTTGGCTTTGTGGGGAGTGCAGGGTGGTTGTAGGGGCTTCTGGGCACAGGGTGGTGGTGCCTGGGAGCCGTGTGAGCCCCGGGGCTGGCAGGAAGCACGTGGAGGGAAGGTGATGGAGGAGATCTACTTGCTGGGATCTCAAATGGGCTCAGGCAGCCACGAGAAGGAGACCAGGCAGGGCTCTCAGACCCAAAGATGCCTTCGGAGCTGGGCTGTGGTGGTGGCCGAGCTCCTGGTGAGGGACTCTCCGAAGCCCTCCAGATGCCACCGCACAGACTGAGGCTCGTGTGTTTAGCTCTCATCCCCACTCCGTAGGAACGCAGCGGATTAGTACCCGGGCATTAATTATTAATCGACTCATTGTTCTGGCAGGGCCAATTGAGGCGGCGATTTACAGGGCCGGCGGCTCCCGCCGAATTCCCCCAGCCGAAGGAAAACTCTTCCAGCGAGCGGAGAGGAGATGGCTCCAGCCACGTGTGTCGGAACAGAGCCCTTTCCAACCAGGAGCTAATTGAGATCCAATAATCCAGTTAGCAGGGGCTGATGAAATACCGGGGGGTTGTTTAAGGGCCCGCTGAGCAGGAGCCCAGCACCGGGTGCGGACGGAGGCGCTGGGACGCGTGGCTCCGATGCTGGGAATCGTTAAACCTTTGCTAAGTGTGTTTTTAATGCTCACTTGACATTTCATTATCGCACAGCAACTATTCAAATACGTGTCCCCTCCGGAATTAATTAGTCGTTATACAGGATATTAATCAAAGGGGACCGTGCCAACGTGCTTAGAGCCAAAACCCCATCCAGCTGTTGCCGTTACTGGGTGGCATTGGGAAGAACCACACAGATTTCCGCGGTCTTCTGGCTTCCAATTTGATGGATCGAATCCTTTGGCTGAGAGTTTTCCCAGCCCTTCTCCACCCTCTCAATCTAATAATAATAATAATAATTTGGCAGCATCAGCCCCACGCTTCTCAGCAACCCTACCATGGCAGCCAGGGCCAGGACATCGCTCCACTGGAGCGGCACTGGGAGTGATCCCACCATGAGGAGGTTGATGGCGGGTGCTGCTGGTGCTTTGCCAGGGTTGCAGGGTGGTAGAGGGGGAGAGTTGTGGGTGATCAGGGTGCTGTGCCGTGCCCTGCCTCTCCCCTTTGTGGTGGAGCGGATGGATGGATGGATGGATGAGGAGGTCGTCGTTCCTGATGTGCGGTCCATCCATCTGTCAGGTCGATCTGGTGCCAAAACCTTCTTCCTCTGTTCAGCTGCTTCTGCAAAAACGCTGGTCCCCTGGTGTGGAGTTTCTGGCTCCGGAGTCCCATCCTGACCCCGGGGCCGAGCGTGGCATGGCCGCTTCCTGAGCTGGCCTGGAGACTGCCACTGATTTCCCTCGGTGTGGAGTTTTGAAGTGCGGGTCACTCCTTGCTTCGGAAGCGCTTCTCCCCACAGACGATGGCCTGTCAACCTCCGTCTCTGCAAACAAACCAAACGAGCTCCCGAAGCAGCGGAGTCAGCAGCGAGGGCTGCGCTGGGAGCACGGCCAGACCTTCATCCTGCCTCGAGCAGAGTGACATGTGCCTCCGGGTCAGCGCACGGGCAACGCGACCCGGTCGGGGCAGTGCCTGCGGGCACTGTGCAGCGGGATCGGCCCTAAGGAGAGGATCTGGGAGCTCCCGGCCATGGAGAAGCAGCCGTGGGTCGTGCCCGCTTCTGCTTATTCAAACTGAGGGGTGGCCGTGTGGGGTGCTGGGGCTGTGCCACTCACCCCTCCTCCTGCCCGCAGAGCCTCCCCTGGCGAGGAAGCCCCTCGTGGTCACTGTCCTGTGATGGGGGAAGGAAATCAAATCTGAGCAGGCTCGGATAAAAGCTTCCTTGGAAGCCAAGCAGCGGAGGACAAAGTCTCCGCTCGTCTTTGGTTAATGACTGCGGGCCAGGCTGCGCCCGGTAATTGATTTCCTTTCTCCGGGCTATTTCCAGCCGCTTAGGTGTGCGCAAAAACTCCGCTCCCTAATAACTGGTGGAGCTCCGGTGGCATGGGGAGCAGGCTCTGTTAATTGGGGTTGCAGAGGTGTCCCCATCCAGGGGGGAGGAGGCTCCTTGTGCCCACAGAGGTGTCCTGGCTGCTGGTGTAGGGCAGGGTGCTGCAGTGGGGCATGGGAGCTCCGAGGGTGGGGGTGGTTTGGGTCCCACGGGGTTGCTCGTGGGCCGTACTGGGGGCTTTATGCTGGTCCCCTCCTAGGATGAGGGTTTGGAGGGGGTGTGGCAGAGGGGGTCTGTGTGGGCCCCTCCACTGCTGAATGAGCAGGTGAGCATCAGCAAGTGTCCGTCCGTCTGTGCATGCATGTGATTTATTAGCCAGGACACCCCAAGGAGAACGGGCCCGTTATTCCTGGTGTCCGCGGCAGCTCTTGACAGCTCCTTGGAACTGAAAGATCTTTAAAAAAAACTCGAGGATCATTTTAAAATATCAGCCCTGACACTCAAGGACTCGTTCCCAAAGGGCATCCTCCCTTCCCTGCGGGAACGGGTGACCCCTGGCGCACCGCGGGGGTGGGTGTGTGGGCGTTGGCAGCGAGTTTGGTGCCAGCCCAGTGTCCCCAGCACCATCTCCCACACCAGGCAGCTGGGCACAGGGACTTGTCGCTGTTCCCAGCAGAGGGAACGTGCTCCTTGCGTCTCAGGAAAGTTTAATTTACGCTCAGTTATCAAAAGAACAAACAAAGCTCTGCCGAAACAGCCCTCGGCGTCTTTTAATGCGAGATTAGATTTGGGGCAGGGAGGGCTGAGCCTGGTTATTTATTCCCTTTCTGCTTTCTCTGGGAGCGCTCCCCGTCGGAGAGGGCGATGCTGTGGCGCTGCCTGACACCACCCCCCACCCCCGCCTACCCTGGGGTCACCCATCTGCGAGGCCAGGGGGTGAGGGGGTCCAGCCTCTTTTGGAGCAGGAGCAGCTGCATCTCTCCTGGAGGTGGGGACTGCTCGGGGAGGTCTGGAAGCAGTGGGGTCCGGCTTGGGGACCACGGTGGGTGAATCGAGAGGTGGTTATTTCCTTTATCTGCTTATCAGCTGCTGGCGGCTGATAAGAGCGGCGGCTGGGGATGGTGAGGCGGCTCAGCCCTGGCTGATGGGAGCTGTGCTGGGCAGGGCCGAGGTGGAGTCACCCCGGCAGACCCCCGTGTGCTGGTTCAGCGCAAGGGGCAGGACGGCGGGTACCAGGTCCCGCATTTGACGTCTTGAAGCCATTTGTCCGGTGCCTCCCGTTCGCGGCGATGAGTCACCGTCCTCCCGAAAAGGAGGTGAAAGCGCCTCCTGTGTGTGTGGCCGTGAGTCCCGGTGGTGTCCCCGCAGCGTGCACACGTGTACGTACCTGCACGGACACGCACGTACCTACGCCTCCAGCCACTGCTTTTTGGGGAAGGAGCCGGCACCTGGCACAGCAGTTGCTGCCCAGTGGCAAAGAGGGAGCTTGCGGAGGACCAGCAGCCTCTCCTGGGGGCTGTGACGGTGATGTGGATGTGTCCTGAGGTGGCTCCTCTCCCCGGCAGGTACATGATCACGTCTCTGGACCGTACGCATGCCGGCTTCTACCGCTGCATTGTCCGCAACCGGATGGGAGCCCTGCTGCAGCGCCAGACCGAGGTGCAGGTGGCCTGTAAGTGACAGCCCTGCTTGGCAGGGGACCTGTTGGTGACACCCAGCACCCCGTGAACAAGCCGGGGACGCCCAACACTACGGGGTGGCTCCGGTGTTGGTGCAGCCCATGGCCAGCACGTGCGAGTCCGGAGCATCCCTGGGGCGATGCTGGCAGGGATGGGGCTCCTGCTGCCCCCGCTGCTCCTGCATCCCATATGGGCTGGAGGCGGGGGTTTGAGGGGCACCCCACAGGCAGGGCAGAGTGTGGGGTGCAGGTGGAGAGCATCAGGGCTGGGAAACCCACAGCACCACAGCCCTGGGGGGTTTAAGGAGGACAGGAGGGTGCTGAGGCCCAGGGTGCTGGCTCTGTGGCCCGGGGGACCAGCCCCTCTCTGTCATCCCTTCCCTCTGGGATGCCCCCAATCCCATCCCCTTAAGCCACTTCCTGAGGAGTGGTGACAAATCAAGAAGCTAATGAGAAATTAATAAGGCAGCTGCGCTAACAACTAATGGTAATGGCAAAGTCATTAAAAAAAGATTCTTTACGTGTTTTTAATTACAGCCAATAAAGGAAGTCAATAAAAATCCCCTGCCCCTCTTCTCTGTGCCCCCCACTTCCCTCTGCCTGCCTCAGCCACTCTGCGCTTCCAGTCTGTGCTTGGATGGGCAGGATGGGGACAGCGGGTGCCCCAACCTTGCCCACGAGCCAAGGTCGTGCTGAGGATGCTTCCGGCACCGGGGCTGAGCCCTCCTTGCTGTGGCTGCTCCCCATCCCTGGGAGATGGGGATGAGTGGGCAGGGTTCCCTGGGCTGGGTGTGGGCGATGGCGGCCGGGCAGCTCCGGGTACTGCAGGGAGGGATCCTGGGATGAGGCCAGGCTGAGAGAGTTGGGCTTGTTCAGCCTGGAGAAGAGAAGGCTCCAGGGAGATCATCTTGTGGCCCTTCAGGATTTGAAGGGGCCTGTCAGAAAGATGGGGACAGACTTTGGATCAGGACCTGCTGGGACAGGACAAGGGGAGATGGAGTTAAACTAAAAGAAGGAGAGAATGGAGAAATTGCTGACACAGGTGGTGAGAGCCTGGCCCAGGTTGCCCCGAGAGGTGGTCGCTGCCCCATCCCTGGAACCATCCCAGCAGAGGTTGGATGGGGCTCTGAGCAACCTGCTCGATTTGCAGATGTCCCTCCCCAACCCCTGACACCGGTTCTCCCGCACATTTTGCAGACATGGGGAGCTTTGAGGACAGCGAGACACAGCAGAGCGTGTCCCACGGGGAGGCGGCCGTCATCCGGGCGCCCCGCATCGCCAGCTTCCCCCAGCCCCAGGTCACCTGGTTTCGTGATGGACGGAAGATCTCCCCCAGCAGCCGCATGTGAGTACCCCAGGCATGCCCCCAGCATCCCCCCAGCATAGCCTCAGTGTACACCCGGTGTAGCCCCCGCATCCCCCTGGCATCCCCTGAGCATCCTCCTGGTGTAGCCCCAGAATCCCACCCCTCAGCATCCCCCCCCCATCCCGGGGGGCTGCATTTCCCTCGCCTGCCGTGTCCTTGCCATAAAGATGTTAAACAGGCGTCTCGAGCGCGTCGTGCTAAAAGCTGGAGACAGGCCCGGCAACTAATGGCTCTATTTGTCACTGGGGAACTGATTTTTTTATTATTTTTTTTCTAAATAAATGAAAATCAGAAGGAGGAAGGCAGGAGAAAGGGGCCTACGGTGTGACAGAGCTAGGCACGGCACACACGCCTGTGCCAGACGTCCCGTGGGGCTGCGGCGCGGCCCCGGCGCTGGCAGACGCGGCGAGCGGGAATTGAATTTGTAACCCGCATTATGCAGGAATTGAACTGGTCTCCTTTCTATTTGCAAAGCAGGATTGAGGAGATAAAACTCCTTTATCTCATATTTAATGGTAAAAAAACTCCTATGTTCCCTAAACCATTTTATGTTTCCGGCAGATTAGATCGTTCCGTTAGGGGAAAAAAAGTCTTATTAATCTGCACCCTCCGATGTGCTCAGCTTGGGGGTGGGGGGCTCAGTCCCAACAGAGTCCTGGCTTTTAAGTGGGTCCAGCAGCTGAGCTGAGCCCCAGGGCCTGGGGCAGGTGGGAGGAGGGCTGAGGGTTGTGGGTGCTCTGAGGCTGGTGCAGGTGCTGGGTGGGGGAACGAGGATCCCAGCTCGCTGTGTTGGGTTCTCATCCCCATCCCTGTTGGGTTCTCATCCCCATCCCTGCTGGGTTCTCATCCCCATCTCACGCCGCCCAATTGTTCCTGCAGTGCCATCACGCTGGAGAACACCCTCGTCATCCTGTCCACGGTGGCCCCGGACGCGGGACGCTACTACGTGCAGGCGGTGAATGACAAGAACGGGGACAACAAGACGAGCCAGCCCATCACGCTGACTGTGGCCAGTGAGTGCTGGGGGGGGTGGTGGGCGCCCTCTCCCCGGCCTCGCTCCCCCAGCGCTGCCTGGCTCCCCCCCACAACTTCAATTTGCAGTAAATCTCTTTGGAGGCTCCGGCTTCTGCTGACTTAACAGTTCAGCCGACTCAAAATTTATTTAGGTGCTTCGGGCTGCGCTGCAGGAGCTGGTTGTGGCACGGGCAGAGCCTCCCGCTCCGTCCCCAGCACCGGGGCTGGATTCGGCCGTGTCCCGGGGCTGGGCTGCGGGATGGGATTGGAGCAACGGAGTTTTACTGGGGGGTACCCTGCCCTTGTGTCCCCCTCTCAGCCCACGCTGCTCCGGGGCTCCACGTGTCCCTTCTGTCCCCTTGGATCCTGCAGGACTTGGCTGAGGGTCCCCTGACCCCGGTTCAGGTGGTGACAGCCCACTCGGGGAAGACACCCCAGAGTGTCACCAGTCCTCTCACCCCACCTCCCCTCACGCTGCTCCGTGGGGGTTTTAGCCCTGTCCGTGGGGGGCTCTCCCTGTCCCCATTCCCCTCCTGCTCCATTTATCTGTTGGTGGTTTTTTTTCTGTACCTCGGGCGTCCCTCCCGGTGCGCAATAAACAACCCGGAGCCCATGTTTATGGATTCAGCTCTATCAGCAGCTTTCAAACCCATCGCGTTTTTACGGCGCTTACACGAGGGGGTTTTATTGTTTGCAATCATTTTTTTGCTTTTATATACTCCCCTCCTCCCTGCCTGCCGCCGGTGCTGCCGCGCAGCCCTGGGGTGCCACGGGCTCTGGTGGGAGGAGGCGGCTTAGGGAGAGCTGTGGAGACGGCCTGATGCCAAGGTGTGGGGGTGGGCAGGGGGTGCTGATGGCTGTCCCTCTGGCCTCCTTCTCCCCAGACGTGGGTGGCCCGGCTGATCCCATCGCACCCACCATCATTGTCCCACCCAGGAACACCAGCGTGGTGGCCGGGACCTCGGAGGTGACCATGGAGTGTGTGGCCAACGCCAGGCGAGTAGCGGGACGGGAGATCATCCCCTGGGCATCACCTGGCCCCAGCTCCCCCTAGATCCCTTTCCACCACATCTCTTGGGTCCTGTGGGGCGGGGGGAGGTTGGAGGACTCTGGAGGGGCTGGGACTGGTCCTTGACGTGCTCCTGGTTCTCTGCTCCAGGCCGCTGATCAAGCTGCACATCGTTTGGAAGAAGGACGGGGTGCCCCTCTCCAGCGGCATCAGCGACTACAGCCGCCGGCTCACCATCCTCAACCCCGCGCTGAGCGACAGCGGCTACTACGAGTGCGAGGCCGTGCTCCGCAGCAGCAGCGTGCCCGCCGTGGCCCGGGGCGCCTACCTCTCTGTCATGGGTGAGGACCTGGCCGTGGGCAGCCCAAACCACGCCTGCAATGAGTTGGGGTGGTCTCAGCCGCATGGCTGAGGTGGGAATCACAGAATCTCAGTGTGGTGGGGGTGGGAAGGGACCTCTGGAGATCATCTGGTGTCAGCAGGGGGCTCAGCAGCGCAGGGTCCAGGCGCCTTTGGAATCTCTCCAGAGAAGAAGACTCCCCAAGCTCTCTGGGCAGCCTGGGCCAGGCTCCAACCCCCTCCCACCAAAGAAGTTTCTCCTCCCGCTCCCAGGGAACCTCCTGGGTTCCAGTTGGTGCCCAGTGCCCCTCGTCCTGGCGCTGGGCACCACTGAGCAGAGTCTGGCTCCAGCCTCTCGCCCCCCGGGGGCCCTTGAGCTCTTGCTCAGCCTTGCTCAGCTCCCCTCTGGGGCTGCTCTTCTCCAGCTGAACAGCCCCAGGGCTCTCAGCCTTCCCTGGGCACACAGACGTTCCAGGTCCCTCAGTATCTCTGTAGCCCCCACTGGGACTCTCTCCAGTAGCTCCTTGTTCCTCTTGAACTGGGAAGTCCAGAACTGGACGCAACACTCCAGATTCGGCGTTACTGGGGCACAAAGGAATCGACCAGCGGGACTCATTGGGACTGTTTTGATGGTGGGTCCAGAGGACCTCGACTTTAACGCAACCGCCTGCCCATGGCCGGGCTTCCCCTCGCAGAGCCACCGCAGTTCATCAGGGAGCCGGAGAGGCACATCACGGCCGAGATGGAGAAGGTGGTGGCCATCCCCTGCCAAGCCAAAGGTGAGCCGCTGCCCAGCCGCCCTCCCCGTGCCGCCGCCGCCCCCCACCCGACACGACCCTGGCCCTTGCAGGCGTGCCCCCGCCCGAGATGGCCTGGTACAAGGACGCTGCCCTCATCCACCTGGAGAAGCTCTCCCGCTTCCAGCTGCTGGCCGACGGCAGCCTGCAGATCAGCGGGCTGCTCCCCGATGACACCGGCATGTTCCAGTGCTTCGCCCGCAACGCCGCTGGCGAGGTGCAGACCACCACGTACCTGGCCGTGACCAGTAGGTGCCAGCCACCCCCTGCCCTGCGCCCCGGGGTGCCCTGCCCGGGCAGTGGGTGGGATGTGCCTGGGATCCCCCAGCTGGGTTCTGCAGGGGCTTGGGGACTGCAAGAAACCCTCTCGTGGGGATGAGACTCTCCCAGGAGCGGGTCAGATCCAGGCTGGGCATCAGGAGGGGCTTCAGGGGGGGCTGTGTGCGTCTGTCTGTCCCACAGGCATCGCCCCCAACATCACCAGGGGTCCCCAGGACAGCACGGTGATCGATGGCATGTCCGTCATCCTCAACTGCGAGACCTCGGGGGCTCCGCGCCCGGCCATCACCTGGCAGAAAGGTAAAGGGGCTGGAGGCACCCACCCTGGGTCTGCCCTCCCCAGCCCCAGGACATCCTCCACCAGCTCCCTGGCCGCCGGGCTCTGTGGCCACCAGGCTTGGCCGATAGCTGGGGCGCCGGCAGCTGATGGGGCTCCTCGGTGTCGCCCAGGGGAGCGGGTCCTGGCCAGCGGCTCGGTGCAGCTCCCGCGTTTCACCCTCCTGGAGTCGGGCAGCCTGCTCGTCAGCCCCGCGCACCTCGCCGACGCCGGCACCTACACCTGCCTGGCCACCAACTCCCGCGGCGTGGACGAGGCCTCTGCCGACCTGGTTGTCTGGGGTAAGGCATCTGCCCGCGTGCCTGTGGCACCCGGCTCTGCGGCCACCGGGGTCTAACCGGGATGGACCCTGCCTGGGTCCGTGGTGCTGCCTCCACCCACAGACGGTGCGGGATGGAGCTCACTGGGGATGCCGCCGCTGGGCTCTGGCACGTGGCTGCTCGCTTTGGATGGGTGCAAACTTGGGCTGTCCCTGCCGATGCCACCCCCGCAGCCCTCCGGGCAGTGCCAGTGTCTCATCCTGTCCCCTCCACCCGCAGCCAGGACACGGATCACGGACCCACCGCAGGACCAGAGCGTCATCAAGGGCACCAAAGCCGTCATGAGCTGTGGGGTCACCCATGACCCCAGCGTGGACGTCAGGTACGTGTGATGAGGCTGGGAAGGTTGAGGGGGTTCTGGACACCCCCAGGCTCACCTGCTTGGTGAGGGAGCCGGCAGATGGTGGCTGCCACCATCCCCAGCCCTGTACTGGTGGTCCTGCAGTGCCACCTGGTGCCCTGTGCACGGGGAGCCCGGCACACCAGTGGGACCCTTGGTCCCTTCTCCTTGTGGGGGGCTGCAGGGTGCCAGCGCTCCTGGGTTTCCCCCACACCGCCGATTCCACCACAGGTACGTCTGGGAGAAGGACGGGGCACCGCTGAGCCCGGAGAGCGGCCCGCGGGTGCGGCTGGACGAGGTGGGCACCCTCCACATCTCCCAGACCTGGTCGGGTGACATCGGCACCTACACCTGCAAGGTGCTCTCGGCCGGGGGCAACGACTCCCGCAGCGCCCACCTCCGTGTCCGGTGAGACCCCCTCCTCATCCCCTCCAGCACCCCCTACCCTGGGCTGTGCCCCCTCCCTAACCACCCCTTCCGTACCCACCCCCCGGTCCAGGCAGCTCCCCCACGCCCCCGAGAGCCCCACGGCCGCCCTCAGCGCCCTGGAGAAACGGGCCATCAACCTGACCTGGGCCAAGCCCTTCGATGGCAACAGCCCCTTGCTCCGCTACGTCGTGGAGGTCTCCGAGAACAGTAAGGGGCTGCTCCCCACTCCCTGGCAGCGCCGGGCAAAGGCTGGTCTCCTGGCGTCACCTGGGGCTGCGGGGACCTCGGGGACTCATTAGCAGGGCGGGGGACCCCAGTGTCCTGCAGGTTGGGAGCTCCTCCACCTTGTTGCCCCCTCCTCTTCCCCTACAGATGCCCCCTGGACCGTGCTGCTGGCCAGCGTGGACCCCGAGCTGACGTCGGTGATGGTGAGGGGCTTGGTCCCCGCTCGCTCCTACCAGTTCCGCCTCTGCGCCGTGAACGACGTGGGCAGGGGACAGTTCAGCAAGGACACGGAGAGGTGAGCCGTGCCCAGGGGGCTCCTGCGGCGGCCGGCAGCCCCGAGCGCTCACCCACACCTCATCCTTCATAGGGTGTCCCTGCCCGAGGAGCCCCCCTCGGCACCTCCCCAGAATGTCATCGCCAGCGGCCGCACCAACCAGTCCATCATGATCCAGTGGCAGCCGCCCCCTGAGAGCCACCAGAATGGCGTCCTCAAGGGCTACATCATCCGGTAGGTGCTGGTGGGGAGGTGGATGTCCCATCCTCAGTGTCCCGAAGTGCTGGTGGGGACACCAGGAGCTCTGACGGCCCCCGATCCCCAGGTACTGCTTGGCTGGGTTGCCCGTGGGCTACCAGTTCAAGAACATCACCAACGCCGACGTCAACAACCTGCTCCTGGAGGACCTCATCATCTGGACCAACTATGAGATCGAGGTGGCCGCGTACAACAGCGCCGGCCTGGGGGTCTACAGCATGAAGGTGACCGAGTGGACACTGCAGGGAGGTAGGCAGGGGTGGGCAAGGCTGGGTAGGGATGGGCAGGGGTGGGCAGGAGCTCAGTGTTCACCCCAGCGGTGACGGGCTGTGCCACAGGGGTCTTGGGGACGGGTGGCAGGAGGATGGGTTTGGAGGTCCCAAGAGGACTGGGACGTGCTGCGGAGGGATGAGCAGGGGCTGCAGAGCCAAGGCAGGGCTGGCCCGGCCGGAGGTGTCTTGAGGCACCACCCTGGGCGCCCAGGGTTTCAAGGGGCTGTCACCTGGCCGACGGAGGGGACCTTGTGAAGCTGGAGCTGCTGCGAGCTGTCCCTTCATCCCGGCAGTCCCCACGGTGCCCCCGGGGAACGTGCAGACCGAGGCCACCAACTCCACCACCATCCGCTTCACCTGGAATCCCCCCAGCCCCCAGTTCATCAACGGCATCAACCAGGGGTACAAGGTGAGGGGCGATTCCCGCAGGACTCCCCGAAAACGGGGCAGCCGGGGTGGGGAAAGTCCTTGGCCAATCTTTTCAAACCCTCTCAACTCCTCCTCATCAAAACTCCAGGTTTTAATTGGTTCCAACACGATAATGTTTACTGAGATTTAACACTTGCATGGGCTCGGAGTCTCCCCTGCTCTGTAATTAATTCCAAGTTGCAATTAATTCAAATTTACATTCATTAAATTGAATTAAAACATTAAACTTGTTTCTTAATCCACTCAAAAAAAAAAAAAAGAAATTCAGGAATTTAATTGCCGCTGAATGAGATAACCAGAGCAAGCAGGATATTTAACGTTCTTATTAAATGCCACTTAGTATTTTTGATTAGTATTTTTAGGGTCTAATTAGTATTTAATTAAGTTGCTATAGGCTATCTTACACAATACCAATTAAATGCCCAAACATCCCTCCCGAACGCGGGCGATTCCGCGCCGTTATCAATGGGAGTTAATCACCAAGCGCACGCTCCGCATCGGCTCGTGCGGGTAAACGAGTGTCCCCTGCAAGTTAATTGATATTTAATCAACTCTGAATAAATAACGAGAGGACGGAGGTGCCTGGAGGGATGGCGTTCGTGGCACCGCCGTGCGGGGTGGGGATGCCGGTACCCGGCCGGCGGCGTCATCCCAGCGGCTCGTTCAATCCGACTCCATCCCGCAGCTCATCGCCTGGGAACCGGAGCACGAGGAGGAGGCGACGGTGGTGACGGTGCGACCCAACTTCCAGGACAGCGTCCACGTGGGCTACGTGGCCGGGCTGCGGAAATTCGCCGAGTACTTCACCTCGGTGCTGTGCTTCACCACGCCGGGGGACGGCCCGCGCAGCCCCCCCCAGCTGGTGCGCACCCACGAGGACGGTACGGGGAGGGACCCTGCCCGCCTGCGGCTCCCGGGGAGGGTGGGAACGGCTCTGAGGTGGGCGCTTGGTCCCACTGGGATGAGGAACGGGGGTGCTGCCAAGCCCCGGGAAGCTCCACACTTGCTTCTTGTTGGGGGTCCCGTGGGTGCTGAGGGCTCCTGACCTTGAGTGCGCCGCTCTGGGCTGAGCCTGGGTGTCTTTGGGCAGTGCCTGGCCCCGTGGGACATCTCAGCTTCAGTGACATCTTGGACACGTCCCTGAAGGTCAGCTGGCAGGAGCCGCTGGAGAAGAACGGCATCCTGACGGGTAAGGGAGCACCGGGGGCTACCTGCCTCCTGCATCCACCCCTTTCCCGCCTTGCAGCATCTCCCACCCCGCAGCACCTTCTCCTGGCCCCCTTCCCACCCCGCAGCACCTCTCCCTTGGGGTGGGTGCCACCGTGGGGCTGACATCACGGGGCACGTTTCAGGCTACCGGATCTCCTGGGAGGAGTACAACCGCACCAACACGCGGGTGACCCATTACCTGCCCAACGTCACCCTGGAGTACCGCGTCACCGGCCTCACCGCCCTCACCACCTACACCATCGAGGTGGCCGCCATGACCTCCAAGGGCCAGGGGCAGGTCTCCTCCTCCACCATCTCCTCGGGGGTGCCGCCAGGTGAGCGCGGCGCCGCGGGGATGCCGGTGGGGCTGGGGGCACCCCAGCTTGGGGGACGAGCAGCTGGTACCACCCACCCTCCCCTCTTCCCGCAGAGCTCCCCGGTGCCCCCACCAACCTGGGCATCTCCAACATCGGGCCCCGCTCCGTCACCCTGCAGTTTCGCCCGGGCTACGACGGCAAAACCTCCATCTCGCGCTGGCAGGTGGAGGCGCAGGTACGGGATGGCTCAAGGTGGGGGGTCAAGGGGTCTGGGGGGCAGCTCACCCCATCCCCATTCCCATCCTGCAGATGGGCCAGAGCGGTGAGGCTGAAGAGTGGGGGCTCATCCATCAGCTGGCTAACGAGCCCGACGCCCGCTCCATGGAGGTGCCCAACCTGAAGCCCTACACCTACTACAAGTGAGTGTCCAGGACGATGCTGTCATGTCCTCTCTGGGGGGAACCGGAGCCCTCTCAACCCTCCCTCACCGTGACCTCCTCTCCTCCTCCCAGTTTCCGCATGAGGCAGGTGAACATCGTGGGCACCAGCCCCCCCAGCCTGCCCTCCCGGAGGATCCAGACCCTGCAGGCTCCTCCAGACCTGGCACCCGCCAACGTCACCCTGAGGACGGCCAGTGAGACCAGCCTGTGGCTGCGCTGGATGGTGAGGGGGGGACTGTGGCTGTGGGGGGGAGTCTGTGCCCACGAGCATGGGGCTCAGGCGGGATGGAGTTTGGGTGGCTGTGGGAGCTCAGGAGTGACGGTGCCCATCTCTGGGGCCAGCCCCTTCTGGAGCAGGAGTACAACGGGAACCCCGACTCGGTGGGCTACAAGATCCGGTACGTGCGCTCCGACGGGCGAGGGCAGCCGGCGCTGCACGTCATCCATGACCGCGTGGAGCGGGAGTTCACCATCGAGGACCTGGAGGAATGGACCGAGTACCGAGTGCAGGTCCAGGCCTTCAACGCCATCGGCGCAGGGCCCTGGAGCCACTCGGTGGTGGGACGTACCCGGGAGTCAGGTACTTCTGCCCGCCTCGCGGTGCTGGGTACCCGCTCTGGCCGGATCTGACCGCTGAGCCCTGCTCTCATCCCCTCCACCAGTGCCCTCGTCCGGCCCCAGCAACGTGTCGGCGCTGGCCACCACCTCCAGCAGCGTGCTGGTCCGATGGAGCGACATCCCCGAGGCCGACCGCAACGGCCTCATCCTGGGCTACAAGGTGAGCTCCGACGCCAGCCCTGGTGCCGTTGCCCTGCTGTGCCACCTCCGAGAGATGGTGCCCGTCTGCGCCAGCTTTTGCCTTGCTGCTCCGTCCCGGTGGAGGATCCACGGGGGTCCCGGGGACTGTGGCCCTGCCCAGCTGTGTCACCCCGGGGTGTGTTGCAGGTGATGTACAAGGAGAAGGACTCGGACGTGCCCGCCCGGTTCTGGCTGGCAGAGGGTAACGCCTCCCGCAGCGCCCAGCTCGGCGGGCTGGGCAAGTACACGCTGTACGAGATCCGCGTGCTGGCCTTCACCAGGATGGGCGATGGGGTGCCCAGCCGGCCCCCCGTCCTCGAGCGGACGCTGGATGACGGTGGGTAATGGCACCCAGATGGGCAGAGACCTGAACGGGCTTAGGGGGCTTGCCCTGGGTACCTCAAACCATCCCATCCCTGTTCCCTTGGGTGATCCCTCTCCCCCCTGACCTGCTCACTCAGGGCTCCTGTTCCTAGGGGATGGGAACTGGCACCTCTCACGCACTTGTGCGCTCCCCAGTGAACCCCGTTTCTCCTCTTTCCAGTGCCCGGGCCCCCCGTGGGGATCCTTTTTCCTGAAGTCAGGACCACCTCGGTGCGGCTCATCTGGCAGCCACCCGCGGCACCCAACGGCGTCATCCTGGGTAGGTGGGGACCCATCCCAGTTGTGCCGCAGCGGGATGCTCTGCAGAGGGGGGCAGAGGTCCTGTGGGAATGGGAATTGACATGAGGGAAGGCAGAGACCGGCTCCCTGAGGTCCTCTGAGCATCTCAGAGCCTGGTCCCTGGCTCTGTGTGAGCTCCTCTGTGCCGGGAGCCAAACTCCCCTCGTTGCTGGCCCCATGCGTGGGCAGGGATGGAGTGGGAGGTGTGCATGGGGTGACCAGGACGGTGTCCCCTCTGCCAGCCCCACCGTGCCGCTCCCTTTCCCGCAGCCTACCAGGTCACCCACTGCCTCAACACCAGCACGGCCAACGCGGCCACCGTGGAGATCCTGGAGCCCAGCGCCCGGCAGTACATGGCCACCGGCCTCCAGCCCGAGGCCACCTACCTCTTCCGCATCGCGGCGCAGACCCGTAAGGGCTGGGGTGAGGCGGCCGAAGCCCTCGTGGTGACCACGGAGAAGAGAGGTAATGGTAGGGAGAATCCAGATGGTGGCGGGGTGCGCTGCGCCCGCCCACGGCGTGCCCACGTTGCGCCCGTGGTACACCCGCGGCGTGCCCGTGGTATATCCACGGTGCTCCCAGCGCCTCTCTCTCCCAGACCGTCCACAGCCTCCCGGGAAGCCGCTGGCGCAGCAGGAGGAGGTGCGAGCTCGCAGCGTGCTGCTGTCCTGGGAGCCGGGCAGCGACGGGCTCTCCCCTGTCCGCTACTACACGGTGCAGAGCCGCGAGCTGCCCGACGGCGAATGGGCCCTGCACTCTGGCGCCGTCGGCCACAACGTCACCGCCTTCGTCGTCGACAGGTGAGCCACAGGCTGGCCCTCAACCAGAATCGTGGCATGGTGGGGGCGGGAAGGGACCTCTGGAGCTCATCTGGTGCCCCCCACCCTGCTCCAGCAGGGTCACCCAGAGCAGGGGGCCCAGCAGCGCAGGGTCCAGGCAGGTTTGGAATCTCTCCAGAGGAGGCTCCACAATCTCCACAAGCCAATGCACCCTGAGGGTGGGAGGGCAGCTCAGGGGGTCACCCACCGGTCTCCCCCCGCCACCAACCTGCTCTGCCGCCATCCAGGCTGAAGCCTTTCACCTCCTACAAGTTCCGCGTGAAGGCGACGAACGACATCGGGGACAGCGAGTACAGCCAGGAGTCGGAGTCGCTCACCACCTTGCAGGCGGGTCAGTGCGGGGGTCCTGGGCTAGGGAGGGGAGGATTCCCCCCTGCCCGGGCACCTCCCCGTGCCCAGGGCACCTCCAGAGCCTCACCACCCGCTTGTCCTTCGCAGCCCCTGAGGAAGCCCCCACCATCCTCTCCGTCACCCCGCACACCACCACCTCGGTGCTCATCCGCTGGCAGGTACCGTCCCCTCCCCCTTGCCGGGTGTCACAGGACCGGCCGCCCACCCCCTTGGGAGGTGGCACTGAGACGTAAGGGCGACAGCCCTCTCGGGGTGCTGGGCAACCCCGGGTCAGAGCAGCCCCTCACTGTCCTCCCCATGCAGCCTCCGGCCGAGGACAAGATCAATGGGATCCTGCTGGGATTCCGCCTCCGCTACCGGGAGCTGGTGTCCGACGGGCTGCGCGGCTTCACCCTACGCGGCATCGGCAACCCCGGCGCCACGTGGGCCGAGCTCACTCGTGAGTGTCTGTGGTCCCTCCGAGCCTGGGGACATGTGGCTGGGGGGGTGACCCAGTGATGGTGGGTAGGGGACAGGGCAGAGCATCATCGTGCGCTCCACAGCCTCTCCCAGGTCCCAGGTTGGAACCATTAGGGTCAGGTTGTGCCACACGGAGCTGTCACCAGCCCTGTTGTGCCACCAGATCCATGATCCCTAGATGTTCATCTGTGATGGCACTGGCTCAATGCCACCCCTGTGTCCCTGTAGTGCGGGTGTCCACGTGTCTGCACCTAACACCGGTGTCTGTGCCACGTCCCACTCTGTGTGTCTGGGTGTGCTGATGTCCTCAGACCCCGAAGGGAACGGGGTCACATCCACTCTGGGGGCAGCAGGGACACGAGTGACAAGGGCAGATCCCCAGAGCAGACCCTGCTCCGTCCACCGCTCTCTGCCGTAGTCAGACCCCCACAGAGACCCCGATGCCCAGACCCAGCTCGTGCAGCACATGGGAGGCTCCTCGGTGCTGTGACAGCCCCATTGTCACCTGGGGGTGACAAAGCCCTTGCAGGGGACCCCTGGCCCGCCCTGGGGCGGGTGGGTGCTCCGAGGCGGGAGCCCACTTGTGCCACTTGTGGGACTAACGGGCTGCCTGCTCTCCCTGCCCTGTGCCAACCAGCCGTCTACGCCGTGCACAACCTCAGCGAGGTCTCCCTCACCCAGTACGAGCTGGACAGTAAGTCACCGCTCCCCGCCGTCCGTGTCCCCCCACCCTGGCGTGTCCCTCCCCTTCCCTTCCCGTGGCTATGCCGTAGGGTGATCCCTGTGCCCAGGGGACACCTCTGCTTGTCCGCTCTTGTTGCTCCTTGGGGGGTTTCCCCAGCAAGGAGGGCTTTGCTGTGGCCTCTGAGACCCCTCCCCGCAGGCCTCATTCACCCCTTCTCTCCCCTTCCCCCCGCCCAGACCTGAGCAAGCACCGGCGCTACGAGATCCGCATGAGCGTGTACAACGCGGTGGGTGAGGGACCCCCCAGCCCCCCCCAGGAGGTCTTTGTGGGTGAAGCGGGTGAGTCTGTGCCGGCCCTGCCTTGTGGGGGGGCTGGGAGCCGTGGGCAGGGGGCTGCACTGCCCTGGGATCCCCCGCGGGCTCGTGCCAAGACAAGGCCTGTGCATCCCCCATGTCCAGGGGGGGCTTTCCCTCGTCCTGATCCTCGCAGGGCGGTGACGCTGTCCCTTCCTTCGGCACAGTGCCCACCGGCGCGCCGCAGAACGTGGCGGTGCAGGCGGCCACGGCCACCCAGCTGGATGTCACCTGGGAACCACCACCCGCCGAGAGCCAGAACGGGGACATCCAGGGGTACAAGGTACCTGGGACAGGATGCTCGAGGACACTTGGGTGTCCTGGGAAGGTGCTGGGTTCCTGACAGGGCACAGGGGGCCCTGGGGGGATGCTGGGTGTTCACTGGGAGGTGCTGAGCTCCCCTGGGTGACGCTGGATCTCAGGAGATGCTGGGTGACCTGGGAGATGCTGTGAATGCCACTGGGGAAGGGAATCTGGGGAGGTGCCAGGGAGATGCCGGGTGTCCCAGGGAGATGCCGGCTGTCCCATCCCGGTGCCAAGCAGATGGGGAGCAGCAGGTGGCGCAGTCGGTCCTTGGATGCTGCCGGGATCAGCCGGGATCAGCCAGGGATGCTGCCAGGGAGTTGCTGGGATGCAGCCGCCCAGTCGGGCCCAGCCCCATGCTCCAGGCACCTCCTTGGCCACATCCATGGCAGTTCCTTCTGCTCAGCCCCATCCTCTGAGGTTGAGGCCCAGCTCAGAGGGGGTCTCAACACGCTCGCTCTGCAGCACAGCGATGCCAGGCCCTGAGCCAGCTGATGCCCAGTCCATCCTGGAGCCATCCTGGGGGATCCATTCTTTTCTCTCTGGCACCCTCAGATTCCCCAGTCGCTCTGGGACAGGGCCCTGGGAGCCCACGCAGGGCTTCGTGGGGTGTTTGGGCACAGAAAAGGGTGCGGGGAAGGGGAGATGGGCTGGATCCGTGCCTCACCCCGGTCTCCGTGCCCTCTCCTCCTCCTCCTCCTCCCACAGATCCACTTCTGGGAGGCCCAGCGGCAGAACGAGAGCGTGCGGGTGAAGACACTTTTCCTGCCCGAGAACGGGGTGAAGCTGAAGAACCTGACGGGTTACACCTCGTACTGGGTCAGCGTCGCCGCCTTCAACGCAGCAGGGGACGGGCCCCGCAGCGCCCCCGTCAAGGGGCAGACGCAGCAGGCAGGTGGGGCCCGTGGCACGGCTGCTCCTGGTCACATCCATACCCTCCTGCTCCTGAGCTCTGCGGGGAGGTTTCTCCATGGGGCCATCTCCAGTGACATCCCTGGGTGACACTCCTTCATCTCTGTTGCACCCTGGATCCTGCAATCCTGAGCAGGGACCAGCTTACGCCAGAGGGTTTGTAGGTGGAGGGCATGTGGGGATGAAGGTCTTGGCTGAGACTTGAGAGGGGTGAAGGTCTCAGGAGGAGAGACCCAGTGAGGATGGGGATGTGGCACCAAGGTGGCATGAGATGCTGATGACAAGTCCCCCCCAGCCCCATTAGGGTGGAGGCAGGGAGAAGGGGCTGGCTTGGTGCTGGGGGTGTCCCCTGAGAGCACTGAGCTGACCTGGCCACCCGGCTCCCTCGCAGCCCCCAGCGCCCCCGGCTCCATCCGGTTCAGCGAGCTGACCACCACGTCGGTGAACGTGTCCTGGGAGCCACCACCGCTGCCCAACGGCATCCTCGAGGGCTACAGGCTGATCTACGAGCCCTGCATGCCTGTGGATGGTGAGGGCACGGCGTGGGCACTGCGGGGAGGCTGGGGGTGCTGAGGGGAGCTCTGGGGTAAACCCGGCTCAGCCTCCGTCCCCACAGGCGTCAGTAAGATCGTGACGGTGGATGTGAAGGGGAACAGCCCGCTGTGGATGAAGGTGAAGGACCTGGCCGAGGGCGTGACGTACCGGTTCCGGATCCGGGCCAAAACCTTCGCCTATGGGCCTGATGTCGAGGCGAACATCACCACGGGGCCTGGGGAAGGTAAGGAAGGAGGGGACACGTGGGATGCTGAGCTGGGATGAGGGAGATAGGATGGGGACAGATGCCTCGGTGTCACCACGGCTGGCACAGCCTCGTGCCAGCTTGTGCACAGCCTCCAGCACCAACAGCTCTGCTCTGGGTCCCCAGGTGCCCCCGGCCCCCCAGGCGAGCCCTTCATCTCCCGCTACGGCTCAGCCATCACCATCCACTGGTCGAGTGGGGACCCCGGCCAAGGACCCATCACCAGATACGTCATCGAAGCCCGTCCTTCAGGTACTGTGGCTCCTCTCTGCCTTCCATCCCTTCCCCTCGGTACCAGCGCTGCCTTGGAGAAAGGGAAACTGAGGCAGGGAGCGCTGACCTCTCCCAGCCCACCCAACAGGCTGGGTTGGGGTTTAGCACCCTGGTGGCTGGGGTGCTGGCCACGTGCTGGTCCATGAGGACCAGGCTGCTGAGGTGTTGCTGGCTGGGGCTGGTGAGCTGCGGAGCATCACCAGTCGATGCTGGGCACAGATCCTGACGCTTCCCCAGCCAGCCGAGGGGGTTTGAGGGGTACCAAGGTGCTCTGGGGCTGAGATGGGAGCAGGTCCCCAGGGAGCCGTTTCGGCCTCGTCCATGAGCAGGGGCAGGGGATTTATCATCACTAGGGCTTTCGGTGATGCTGCAGAGAGCGAGCTGGGGGCCTGCTGGGGCAGATGGTGAGGGCACACACACTCCTGGGTGGAGGGGGATCAGCCTCTCACCCCAGGCAGTCCTAAAGAGCCAGTTGCCCCCAGCTCCCAGTCCTCTTTTCTCTTCTAGACGAGGGGCTCTGGGACATCCTCATCAAGGACATCCCCAAGGAGGTGACCTCCTACACCTTCAGCATGGACATTCTCAAGCAAGGGGTCAGCTACGACTTCCGTGTCATCGCTGTGAATGACTACGGCTACGGGACCCCCAGCACACCGTCCCCCTCTGTGTCAGGTAGCCAGTGGGGGACAGCATGCGGGCGTCCCCGGGGGGATGCTGTGCCAGAGGCAGAGTCCCAGCATTGCTCTGTTCCCACGGCCAACGCCGAAACCCATCTCCCTGACCCTGCCCAGCTCCTACAGAGCCCCAGCTCCCACTGCCAGTAGCTTCTGCCAGCGCTCCCCTTCTGCTACCCCCTTTACCCCATTCCCTCCTATCGATCTAAGTCTCACAAAATTCCTGAGGTTCCCCCATGCCCTGCAGTGAGATCTCCCCATCCATACTGGTTTTCCCCACCCTGTGCCCGTTTCCCTCTGATCCTCCCCTGCTGTGCCCCAGCCCAGAAAGCCAACCCGTTCTATGAGGAGTGGTGGTTCCTGGTGGTCATCGCCCTGGTCGGGCTCATCTTCATCCTCCTGCTCGTCTTCGTGCTCATCATCCGCGGGCAGAGCAAGAAATACGCCAAGAAGTCAGACTCAGGTGAGACGAGACCCTCTGGGGTGCCAGCTGAGGGGTGCAGAGCCCCGATCCCATAGGAGCCTCTCTGGGACTTCCCTGCCTGCCTTTGGGGTCTGAGCGGGGCGGTGGGAGCCTGCCTAGGGGCACAGCTCCTCCAGACACCCAGTGACACCCGCTAAAGATGCTGTGGGGCTTCCTGGAGAGCGCTAGGAGCTGGGCGTGAAATAAGTGAGTTGTGCCATTGTCAGCTGCCGAGGCAGAGCGGCCCCGGGAGCTCGGCAGAGGTCACTGGGATTAGTCAAACCCAGCTCTGTTTTCTTAGCTGCATCAAGGGCTCAAATTGTGGGGAAAATCCAGATCCCCTCGTTAAGTAAACAGAGCCCAGAGCCGGGGGCGATGGGGCAGGTCGGGGTGTGAGCCAGGGCAGGCAAGCTTGCTGGTTGCACTGGGCTGCTGCCCCAGGACTGGGTGTTCTCAGGCTTTGGTCTCTGCAACACTGGAGCTGACACAACCCTCCTCAGCCCAATCCTAGCCCCCAGCCTGTGCAGGGTCCAGCCCCCCAGCAGGGAGAGTCTGGGGGGGAGGCTGAACATCCCATCCCGCAGGGAATGGCTCCAAGGCAACGGCCCTGAGCCACGGTGAGATGGTCAGCCTGGATGAGGGCAGCTTCCCTGCCCTGGAGCTCAACAACCGGCGTCTCTCCGTCAAGAATTCCTTCTGCAGGAAGAACGGCATCTACACCCGGTAGGGACCCCCCGCCCCAGCCCCCTCCCCGGGCAGGAGGGACATTTTTCAGTCATTGTGCCCATCGTGGGATGGGTATGGGACTGGGGAGGGCTGGTACCCCAGAGGGGTGACCCTGTTCTGCCCTGTGTCCCTCCCCCTGCCATGAGCTGCAGCCGCTGCACCAGCCCTGACATGCTGGGATGCTGAAAAACTGGGAATCCCTGGGAACTCCTGGACCGTGGGCAAGGTCCTTGGCAGGGAGCTCAGCTGGGTTCATCCCCACGTGGCACAGCCCTATGCTGAGCACCCACCTCTCCCTGAGGTCCCCACCGCGGCCCAGCCCCGGCAGCCTCCACTACTCGGACGAGGACGTGACCAAGTACAACGACCTGATCCCTGCCGAGAGCAGCAGCCTGACCGAGAAGCCCTCCGAGGTCTCCGACTCTCAGGTGACCACCCCAGGGTTGGATGTAAGGATGGGGACCTGGGGCAGTGGGACGCAAAGAGCAGGATGGATGACGCTGGGAGCCTCCCACCGTGATGCAGATCCTGGTGCACGTTGGGGAAAAGGAGCACTGGGCCCCTTCTCCTGCCCCATCCTGCTTTTTAGGCAACAACATCCCCCGTGGTTTCACATCACGGAGCCAGAGTGAAGCTGGCACGGTCCCCGGCCCGTGTGCTGGGGATGTGGCACCGCAGGGGACCCCCGGGGCTGCCAGGGACAGGAGGGCAGCGGGGTTGGGGACCGTCCCGCTGCCCGGTCGCTGGTGGCAACGGCCGTGGCTCTGCCAACCCTTCAAAATGGCACCTTTGTCTGCTCCCAGAGGAGCCAGCAGCTGTGGTCGGGCAGGAGCACGGCCGGGGGCAGCTCTGGGGGTGG
>VWZK01002489.1:271544-289297 GCA_013396935.1 Baryphthengus martii | reverse complement strand
TCCCCGAGGAGCCGGGGAAGGGGGGGGCGGGGGGGAGCGGTTCGCGATGCCCGGAACCGGCGGTGGCCGGGGCCGGGGCGGTGTCTGCCAGTGGCCCTTCTCGGAAAGGTTGATCCCTCCCAGTGCTGGAGCGGGTCCAGCAGCACCCCTGGGCTGGCCGGGACTGGGAGCCGGCGGGTGCTGAGTCAGAGCCGCCCGAAATCCCCCCGCTCCAGCTCTTCCTCCTACAATCCGGGACAGGGTTCAGGGCTCCCCGGACACCCCCTGCCCGCCCTCCCGCTCTGCTCACCAGCCCCGGAGAGCACTCGCCGGCTCCCGGAGGTGCTCCAAAAAGCAGGGACCTGCCCGGCTTTGCAAGCCTGGGCACGGGGCTGGCTCCCAAACCCACCCCGGTGCGTGGGGAGAGAGGGACTGGTGGGCAGCGGTCACTGGTGGGGAGCCGGACGCGGCCCTCGCCGCCCTGGTTTGACCCCGGCTGTAGCAGCGTTGAAGTATAGATGTTTCCGAGCGCCGAATCTATAGATCTGGAAGGCTGTTCTAAAGGGAGCTGGGATCGTTAGCGGTTTGGGGGAGAAACTGAAGCACGGAGCGAGGAATCGAAGGGAGCACTGGTCTCTGCACCCCAGGACGGGGCTTTCTCCCTAGTTGGGCGCACTGTAAACAAGTCTGTTTTGGACTCGGCTCCCTCGGAGACCGTGGAGTTGATCCAGCCTCGAGGAGCTTCATCAGTTTTGGGTCTAGAAGGGACAAGCACCAGGCTGTCTTGAGTCCCCCCATCACCGGGACCGACCACCCGGCTCTGTGCATTGGGCTGAGCCGGTGCTGGGGCTCCCTGGGACACCCTGATGGGCAGCCCCACGCCGGTGCCCGCAGGCAGCCCCGCTGCCGGCGGCGTTGTGCTGACCGTGGCGGTCTCTCCCTTTGTTCCCTGGGTTTTGTCGTGAGCACAAACAGCCGCCGCCGCCGTCGTGGGCCCCCCGAGCCGGCCGGCTGCGGGGTGCTGGGCCTCGCCGGCAGGTAGGGTGTCGTGGCCGAGCCGTGGGAAGCCGGCCTGTTTACTTCCCGTCCACCCCAGCGAAACCGCAGGAATTTGGAGCCCGGCAGAGGTCGGGAGGTCTGTTTAGCCCCGGTATCCTGTCGGACCCCGGCCAGACCCTGTTGCCGTGCGAGACAGAGCTGGGGCCAACAAGGAGATAACCTTTCCCCCCGGAAACCTCCCCTCCTGGCCCTGGAGAGCCATGGGCTGGTTCGTGGCCCTGTAGCAGGAGGATTTATGGTCCTGTGCGTGTTCTGGCGTGTCCTGCCAATAGTTCCTCGCTGAACTCTGGCTAGCGCCCGGTAGTCAGCAGTCCCTCGGGGAGCACTGCTCTGCCTTTGGTACCCGTGTGCCGACGCCGGGGCGATGAGTTCCCCAACTTGGCGCTGATCGGCATCCCGATAGCCCTGGTGAGAGCCGAGCTTCACCTCCCGCTACGGCCCTGACGCTGGCTGCCGGCTGCCTTTCAGCTTCTAGGCTGCTCCGTGTATCCCACGGCTGAACTTCGGCATCATCCCGATGCCAGGAACAGGACCAGACCTGTCACCAGCAGCCAGGAGGAGGCGGTCACCGGGGCGCCTGGGTTGCCCGCACGAACGGCACCATCTACCCCCGGGCCCTGGGAAGACTGGCTGGGGAGCCCGACGCGAGGGTGTGACAACAGGCTGGTCCCCTCACGGGGCTGGCGGTGGCAGGGTGTGATCCGTGCCCTGTCTCCGACGACTGTCTGCCAGGCAGGAACATCAAAAAGTCCGCCAGCGCCAGATCCCCGAGGGGCAGCGCGGCAGAAAGTGGGGCTGAGCAGTCGGCCCGTCCTCCCTGCCTGGCGTGTCCTCCCTGCTCCGTGTGCGGGTCCTCCCCGGCCCCGGGCGGTGAGGTGGGGGCTCAGCCGGTCCAGCGTAGCCCCTGCCCCAGCGCCTGGCAGGGTGGGGAGAGCATCCTCTGATCTCTGGGCTGGAGGGTGCTGCCTGGGGTGCTCTGCACGGCAAAGCCGGGGAGGCTTGTTTGGAGCCGGCCGGGCCGGCCGGGATGCGTTTTTGCTTCTGCAGGTTTGGCTTTCCCAGCCTGGGAACGGGACGAGCCGGGGGCAGGATGCGTGGGAGCGTGGCTGGACTCGACATTTCCCCCGTGTGCACCATTCCCTGGGCTCTTTTTTTAAAGCCATTTGTGCCTCTGGTCCCCGTGGGTGACTGGTGCCAAGTGGGATGAGATGGGGAAGATAGGGGAGGTCTCGTGAGAAGCCTTCACCATCAGGACATGAGGTCCCTGCTGCCTGCCCTGCACCCGGCCAGAGCTGTCCCACCCTCCACACTGGCTGCAGGACCCTTCAGGTCTGCAAGAAACCGCCCATTCACGGGGGAAGCTGTGTCCCTGAGGACCTGAGGCTCCTGCTCCGTGGAGCTCATGATCCCAAAGAGCTGAGAGGGCAGGTGGGAAGCAGCATATGGTCTGTCGGGACACTTTATCCCTCTCGTCCTCGTCGTGCTTGCAGGTCCCCGTCCCCTCCCCTTTCCCCGAAGTCCTGCTGGGACTTGGCCATGCTCTGGGCTCTCTGCCCCATGCCGGGCAGCGCTGCCAGCCTGTCTCCAAAGTCTCTCGGGTTACAGAGCAGCTCTCCCGGGTAGGTAGCTGGAGAGGCGGCGGCGAAGAAGAAGAAGAAGCAGCAGCCCTGGCCTGGTTTCCTTTGTGAAAGTGCCGGCACTGGGAATGTCACAGGATCCGCTCTCCTCTCCCTGAGCGAGAAGAGGAGAAAAGGGCTCTGTGTCCTGCTCCCCCCTGGGCAGGATGGGGCCGGTGACCGGGCAGCAGCGTCCTGCCGCGTCCTACTGCGCCGCCGTCACCTCTCGGGGCGAGCTGGGAGCGAAGCCTGGAGGATATTTTGGCCGCTGTGAAAAAGCTTTGTGGGCAGGAGCGTCGAGTGGGGACGCGGCGGCGTGTTTAGGAGGCGGTGGCGGTGACAGGGAGCTGCTGGCCGAGGAGGCTGCCGCGGCGCACCGGTAACGCTCCAACCTCCCGGTGGCCCCTTCGCCGAGGCTTCCAAAGTATCTCGCAAATGCTGAACTTGGCCCCGAAATCTAAATACAAGGGAGGGACAGTCCCCAGATGGCCTAAATCAGCAGCAGGGTTGCCTGGCCCAGCTGGGGAGCTCGCCGGGAGTGTGTTTGTTTTATGTAAAACCAAAAGCTGGAGGAACGCCGGGCCTGCAAGGAGCCCTCGCAAGGGGGAAGATGCCCGTGCCACGCACACGCGCGTGCACGCGCGCTCAGCTGGGCATGTGCAAGACCCCGGCGAGGGGAGCGGGGCTCCGGTGAGCTGTGTGTCTGCAGCAGGATGGGGCTCAGCAGGGGAAAAAGTCCACCGGGCTCCTGGTTTGAGGGTGTGGAGAAGGCGGCATCGCTGCTCTGTCTCTTCCTCCAGTTGCTGGGGATAAACTGGGGGCTCCTCTGGCTGGAGCTGTTGCATCTCCGGGGCTTTGCCGCGGCAGTTACTGGCTCCGTGGGATGGTGGGATCCAGCACGAGGAGCGATGGGGAGCAGCGTGGCCGTGTGCTGCCGACACTGTGCCACGGGGCGTGCCCGCCCCGGCCGGCTCCGACTTTGCACCCACGTGGGGTCAGAGTCCGTCCTGCCTGCACAGGACTGGCCTGGCCATAGCCTGCCTGAGGCCTCGCTGCTGTGGCAGGGGACGGACAGACATCGCCAGGCTGGTTTGGGAAGGGATTGGGGGTGGGAGCCTTCCCGGACCTATGGGACAGACACTGTGGCTCCCTGCGGTGTTCGGCTGAGCAGGTACAGGGCTGGGCTGTGCCGGGACGGTGCTGCCATTGCTGCCCGTGGGCTGTGGGGCTGGAGCTCATGTCCAGCTGACCCTACGGAGCCATTTGGCTGCACCCTGGGGCTGGGTGGGCAGCGAAGGGGATACGGCTCTCGACATGAGGCTCGCTCAGAGGAGACACGTCCGTCCCTTCCCCGTCCGTGTCACGGGGCCACGGTGTCGCCATCCATGCCCGAAGGGAGGAAGCGGGCGGCCACGAGCTCTTCCTCCCCGGCAGCCTCTCCCGGGACCACCTGGGGCTGCCTGGCGCCAGGAGAAGCGCGGGATGCGGTGACGTGGTCCCTGTCCTCGTCCCCTCCCGCGTGGTTACAGGCGCTGGGCTGGATAGATCGGCTGGTGGCACCGAGGTGGCCACGGGAAGGAGGAACATGCCTCTCCACACCCCAGCCAGCCAGGGCTCTGTCATCCCTGCCACCAGCTGCCACCCCTGAGTCACAGCGGTGACGCGGTGAGGTGGCCGGGGAGGGTGGGCATGGCCACGCCAGAGTAGAGCAAGGAGCAGCATGGAGGGCTTTGGGGTGCTAGCAGGCCACAGGAAGGCTGTGTCCCCATGTCCCCATCCTGCCAGGCGTGAAGGGGTACCCGTGGGGTGCCCGCCCGTCCCCCATCCCGGCTCCCCCCAGTCCCACTGCTTGGCCGACGGTGCCTCCCGGGGGCTCTGCGCCCTCCTCGCACACTTCCTGCCGTCTGTTTCCAATTCCTCCTGGCGTCTGCTCCTCCCTGCTTGCTTCCAATTAAAAAAAAATCCCAGGCATCTTCTCGGCGTGCGGCTCCCAGAGGCTTCGGCGCTGCCATGCCCTACTCCGCTACGCGGGGAGGGGACGCAGGGTGCCCACGGTGCCCCACATCCCTCCTTCTGCCCTCTTTGGGGCACAGAGTCGGGAGCTGTCCTGCAACACCCGCCTACCAAGGTCTTGTGGTCTTTTCTGCACCTCCGCTCCATGGATGGGCTCTGGGACCCGCTCGTTTAGGGGGTGTGGGGAGTTTGGGGGTGTCTGGGGACCCGTCCCCTGTGGAGCCACTGCTATCGTGGCCACGTGGAGCCATCGTGGAGGTTATTCCTGGGGGAGCAGAGCGGCTGGTGGGCACAGGGTCACATTTTACAGCCTGATAGGGGGAGGGCTGGTGTCTGCAGCACCCTGCCTATCTGTGTCCTCGAAGCCTGACCATGTCCCCCTCTCCTGTCCCATAGGAGTGACCCATCTGTGACACCCGTGGGAGCCCAGCTGCCGAGCATCGTGTGCAAGCACCGGTTGGTTCCGTGGGACGCGCGGCTCCATCTCGGCCATCCCGGTGCAGCGCGGCCCAGCCGTTCCCCGCCGCGGCCATGCCGATCCTCAAGCAACTCGTCTCCAACTCTGCCCACTCCAAGCGGCGCTCGCGGGCCGACCTGACGGCCGAGATGATCAGCGCGCCCTTGGGGGACTTTCGCCACACCATGCACGTGGGACGAGCCGGGGACGCCTTCGGGGACACCTCCTTCCTCACCAGCAAGGCCGGAGAACCGGGGCCGGAGGCGGGCGAGGAGCCGGGCGCCTCCAAACCCGGCCTGCTCTCCCGCCGCTTCCGCAGCAGCAAGCGCTCTCAGTCGGTGACGCGAGGTGACCGGCGGGACATGCTGGGCTCGCTGCGGGACTCGGCGCTCTTCGTGAAGAACGCCGTCTCCTTGCCCCAGCTCAACGAGAAGGAGGTGGACAGGAGCGCGGGGCAGCTGCCCAAGAGCCTCTCCTCCAGCCCCGTCAAGAAGCTGCCCGAGGAGGTGAGCCCTGAAGAGCAGCAGCGCCCGAACGGGGCGGCCGCCGGGCCGCTGAGCCCCAGCTTGGACGAGCGCNGTCCAGCTGCACCTCGGGGCCGCAGGAGCGCAGCCCCCTCCCCGGGCCACCGAGCCAGAGGGGGGGGCCCCAAAAACGCCCCGACAAGGAGTTCTCGTTCACCGCCGACGAAGACGACGACGAGATCAGGGTATAAAAGGCGGGCGGCCGAGCCAAGGGGTCTGGTTCTCATTTGCGGTTGCTTGGACACGAGGCCGAACACCTTGGGGCTGTGACGGGTGGCACCGGGGAAGACTCAACTCCTCCCTCATTCCCTCTCCCCGTCAAACAGCGGCCGTGCCGCGGCAGGACTGAGCTCAGCTCCTGGGGCTGGCGGCAGCCCCGACTCCCCCGGGCAGCTCCAGCACATCCCAGGAGGGGAAAGCGGACTTGATTTTGGTTCTTTCTGTTGGACTTTGGATAGCAGCTCTTTTCTTTTCTCCAGCCCCCAGCCCATGTAAAGCAACGTAGGATCAAACAGGACGAGGCTTTGAAGTTTTAGCCCCTTTAGTAATATATGTTGGTTTGGTTTTTTCCTCCGTACGGTTTTTACTGCTCTCTGATTTGTACTTAACTTTCGTTACTCTTGCTTTTGGTTTTAACCGAGGGGAGGTTTCCCAGGAGGAAGGACTTGGCTCTGGAGCTCGGAATGGGCCCAGGATTGTGGGTGGCTCCAACTCCTTGGGTTTCTTGGGGACTTTTACAGACCAAGAGCCTCCAGCTCTGTGCCGTGGTGGGGGTTCACTCTCCATCCCTCAGATGGATGGATGGATGGATGGATGCCAGATGCTTGACTTTCCAAACAGCCCAGGGGTCATGGGGATGCCCCTGGCGCCAGTTGCTCCCAGGGATGCCAATGGGAGTGTGGATCTGTCCCTCGTGGGAGGAATGCCTGGAACCCTCCCGTGAGCCGGGGCGAGCCCCGGTGTCCTGGTGGCCACTGTCCTGGGATGGGCGCTGGCCTGGTGCAGGCAGGGGAAGGAGGAGGGTTTTATACCGTGTATGTACAAATCAAAGAATAAAAGGAAGTGATAGCGACAGCAGTGGCCTGAGTCCCTGGGGGATGACACGTGCGTGTTTGTGCCCCACTGTGCAACCGGAGACCGGCTTTCTCTGTGCTCCCTCCATCCCCAGACCCTGTCCCGCTGCCTCCGCCTCCTGTCCCTGGCCGGTGCCCGGTCCCCTGGCCGGCGTTTCGGCGCCCGCAGTGGCCACACTTTCCCTGCCCGTCCGTGGCGCGGGGCTGCCTGCGGCGGGAGGAAGCGGCCGAGCTCCCGCTGTCCGGATCTGGCTCCGGGCTGGGACCCTCTGGCCAGGCCGGTTCCTGCCAAGGGGCGGCTCTGCCAAGATGCCGCTTTCCTTCCCTGCAGCCCCGCTCCCTGCCAGCCACGCAGGAGGGGAAGGTGATGGCGGGACAGGACTGGCTGTCCCCGCTCCCACGGGCTGGGGGCCAGGGTTGGGGTCGCCTTGGGTGCTCCCAGCTCCATGGGGCTGCCGTGGATTCCAGTATGACGAGCATGGCAGGTCGCTCCCATCCCACAGCTAAGCCCTTCAGTGCAAACGGGGCTCTGCCAGCACTGGGCTNCCGCTGAGCCCCAGCTTGGACGAGCGCGATTTCGGGGACATCACGGAGCTGCCCGTTGTGGTGGCCAAGAGCGGGCCGGGCATGAAGCACGCCGAGTCCATCATGTCCTTCCACATCGACCTGGGTCCCTCCATGCTCGGCGACGTCCTCAGCATCATGGATAAGGAGCAGTGGGAGNTGGATAGCAGCTCTTTTCTTTTCTCCAGCCCCCAGCCCATGTAAAGCAACGTAGGATCAAACAGGACGAGGCTTTGAAGTTTTAGCCCCTTTAGTAATATATGTTGGTTTGGTTTTTTCCTCCGTACGGTTTTTACTGCTCTCTGATTTGTACTTAACTTTCGTTACTCTTGCTTTTGGTTTTAACCGAGGGGAGGTTTCCCAGGAGGAAGGACTTGGCTCTGGAGCTCGGAATGGGCCCAGGATTGTGGGTGGCTCCAACTCCTTGGGTTTCTTGGGGACTTTTACAGACCAAGAGCCTCCAGCTCTGTGCCGTGGTGGGGGTTCACTCTCCATCCCTCAGATGGATGGATGGATGGATGGATGCCAGATGCTTGACTTTCCAAACAGCCCAGGGGTCATGGGGATGCCCCTGGCGCCAGTTGCTCCCAGGGATGCCAATGGGAGTGTGGATCTGTCCCTCGTGGGAGGAATGCCTGGAACCCTCCCGTGAGCCGGGGCGAGCCCCGGTGTCCTGGTGGCCACTGTCCTGGGATGGGCGCTGGCCTGGTGCAGGCAGGGGAAGGAGGAGGGTTTTATACCGTGTATGTACAAATCAAAGAATAAAAGGAAGTGATAGCGACAGCAGTGGCCTGAGTCCCTGGGGGATGACACGTGCGTGTTTGTGCCCCACTGTGCAACCGGAGACCGGCTTTCTCTGTGCTCCCTCCATCCCCAGACCCTGTCCCGCTGCCTCCGCCTCCTGTCCCTGGCCGGTGCCCGGTCCCCTGGCTGACGTTTCGGCACCTGCAGTGGCCACACTTTCCCTGCCCGTCCGTGGCGCGGGGCTGCCTGCGGCGGGAGGAAGCGGCCGAGCTCCCGCTGTCCGGATCTGGCTCCGGGCTGGGACCCTCTGGCCAGGCCGGTTCCTGCCAAGGGGCGGCTCTGCCAAGATGCCGCTTTCCTTCCCTGCAGCCCCGCTCCCTGCCAGCCACGCAGGAGGGGAAGGTGATGGCGGGACAGGACTGGCTGTCCCCGCTCCCACGGGCTGGGGGCCAGGGTTGGGGTCGCCTTGGGTGCTCCCAGCTCCATGGGGCTGCCGTGGATTCCAGTATGACGAGCATGGCAGGTCGCTCCCATCCCACAGCTAAGCCCTTCAGTGCAAACGGGGCTCTGCCAGCACTGGGCTGCCTTTCCTTTCCCAGCCCCTCTCGGGGAGTTGGGACTGGATGGGGCAAAGCACCAGGAGCAACCCCAGAGCCCTTCTGAGCGAGTAGAGAGGAGGGTTCTGCCTGGAGCGCTGGCCAGGATCTCCTCACTGGCGATAGAGAAAGGGTTTGGCCTCTCCAACCTCGAGCTAGGCGCTCCTGTGCTCCCGTAGGGATCTCTCCTGGTGAAGCTGGTGGGATGGAGCAAGTGCTGCGCCAGAGCAGGGACACAATGGGGTCCTGTGCGCGCGCCAAGCCCGACACAGCGCCCCGCGCCCTGGGACATTGGGCTATTGTCTGGGATGGGGAGAACAACAGCAGCTGCAGCCGGTGGCTCTGAGCTCACCGGGCTGCTTCTGCCCCGGGCACTGCAGCACAGCCCCCAGCCCTGTGCCAGGGTCCTGGGGCCGCTGCCCCCCAGCCCTGCTCTGAGCACCCATCCCCTGAGCGATGGTTCTGGTCGTTCCTGCCTCCTGGGTGGGGGGGGTGTCACCAGGCTGCTGGAGGGGACCTGGCTCCTCTTGTCCCTTAGGAATGCTCTGATGCAGAGCAGCGGGGCAGGGCAGGTCAGCCAGGGTTTGCACCCCCTCCCCCAGGACCCTCTTGCTCCCCGGGGCCTCACCGGTGCTGCAGGGAGGGGAGAGGCCCTGGGCTGACCCAGCACCATCCGCCTCCGAGCGTCACTTGGCAAGCGTGATCTTTGTGACGCCTGTCGGCTCCAGGCTCCCGCTCGGCAGCACCGCGCTGCCGCGAGCCGACGGGGCAGAAAGCCGGGCCCCGCTCCGTGGGGCAGGATGAGGACCCTGGCGCACCACGAGCAAGCGAGCACGGGAACAGCGCGACGGGTCCTAGGCTATTGGGGAGGTACACTAGCACAGAAAGGTCGACTGGGTTGCACCCACAGCCTCCCCAGAATCCTGCCACCTGCTCAGCTCCCACAGGGGTGGGCATCTTGATGCGGGACCCGGCACGACCGCGTGGTGTTGGGTGTGTGCACAGCACCCCCACACCGCAGCACCCGCGGGCAGCGCTCGGGCAGTCGAGCAGTGCTGGTCCAGTGCATTTATAGCTAATGACAGAATGGGAGCAGGTCTCCATCCATCCCCGCTGTGTCAGGGCCACGGCGCTCCGGGCGTGTGCCGGGGATGGAGGAGGGCCGGAGCGTTTGGTTAAACCCTGGGGGCTCTGTGGTCTTTACTGGGTGGGCTGTTGGGAGCATCCTGACCGTGGGTCACTGAAGGGGCTTCTCATCGGGGTGTGAGGTGTGGCCTGAGCAGGACCTTGGGGATGTGGATCTGTCCTGCTGGGTACCAGGAGCTGGAGAGTAAGGCTGGGGTGGTGCTGCTGTGCACCCAGCAGTGCTCAAAGCACTCAAAAACCCACCCAGGATCCGTCTGGGGCTCTCTCTGAGCAGCTACTTATGGTGCTCAGGCCACGTTAGGCTCAGTTTAAGGCTGAGCAGCAGCCTCGGTGGGAGGGAATGAACCCAGCTCATGGCCAGTCCCAAAGCCCCTGGTGATGATGCTCTTGGGGAGACGAGGACCGGTGCTGGGGCTGGCGGAAGAGCAGATGCTGATGCAGAGGCGATGATGGTGGAGGTGATGAGGGCCTGGTGAGATGTTGGGGGTCCAGGGGGGTGGTGGGGACTCAGGGCTGAGCTCCCTGCAGCTGGGCAGCAGCACCAGGCAATCGGCTGCAAATGCAGATCAGATGTGGGGCAGCTTCTGCCTTTAAATGGAGCACTCCGGGCTGGTTTAGCTCTGGCTCGAGGAGGAGGAGGGTTTCTGGGTGCTGCTGGGGCCCAGGTTGGCTGCAGTGCCCTGCAGAGCGTGAGGCTCCTTTGGGAGACCTGTGCTCTTCTTGGGCAGCCCCCCTGCAGCTGTGCTCCCTGCCTGGGTTGGGCTGGAGGTGCCTTTTGCTGGAGCAGGGGCAATGCAGGAGCTGGTGGCCGGTGTGGAGAAAATCAGGTTTGACTTGAAGGCTGATGTGGAGAAGCAACGAGGATCTCGGCCCCTGCCCTTCCCAGGTACGGGCAGTAAGTTGGAGACAGGGTCCTGTGGCACCCTTGGAGGGTGACAGGGGTGGAGGGGGCGCTGGAGTTCTCCTTGCGGTGCTCCTGGCTCTTGCTGCACCCACCACAATGTCTGGGTGCTTCTTGTCCTGCCTCCTCCTGAGCCTGAGGCCGGACTGGCTCCAGGTGCTGTCCCCTCAGCACAGCTTTGGTGGGGGACTGCCAGCCGAGGGGGCTGGGATGCTCTTGCCCTCAGTGGTGGGGTGGTCCTGGCACTGGGGTCAGTGGGTGAAGCTCTCCCTGCCTTGCTTTCCTCTGCAGAGCTGGGGGGTGGCTAACTGGGAGCTCTTCCACTGAGTGTGAGCTCTGGGATGGGACCAACCCCACCCTGGGGACACCGGGGAACAGACCAGTTCCTCTCCGCTGGTCCCAGACCATATCCATGACAGACTGTCCCGTGGCCAGTGGGCTGGCAAGTTTGGGCCCCAAAATGTCGATTCTGCTCGGAGTCCATCATTCCCCAGCCCTTCAGACGAGTCCTACCCCTTCTGCACCACCTCCAGCACAACCAGACCTTGGCAGCGCCAGGGAGACCAAGCCCCGTGCACCCAGTGGGTGCTGCAAATCTCCACACCCTGGAAATCTCCTCTTGGTGTGTCCCAAGCCAAGGAGCTGGGCGGTGGTGGGACGGGGAGGGGTTCTTGGGTGCAGGTAGGACTGGAGGAGTGTGCTGGCAGGGGCAGGCTGTGATGGTGGGTACGTGACCTGGCCAGGCATGCGGGGTCCCCTCCGGCAGCTCGGCGGGCAGAGGTCGGTGGTGTGCAAGCACTGGCTGCGCGGGCTCTGCAAGAAGGGCGACGGCTGCGACTTTCTGCACGAGTACGACGTGACCAAGGTGCCCGAGTGTTATTTCTACTCCAAATTTGGTGAGTACAGGATCGGGCTGGGGACCCCAGAGAGTTTCTTCCCACCTCCGCATCCACATCCACTCGGGTCTGGCCTCGAGCAAGTGCCTGATGCCACCTCCTGTCTGCGGGAAGAAATGTCACCGGCACCCGCCTGGGGCCACTGTTCCCTAGACCAAACCTGGGAGCTCCTAAAGCACCCGAGTTCCCTCATCCAGCCCACCCTTGAGCACTTCCCACTGCATTTGGCTTGGGAGAGCGTTGTCCATCCCACCCCTTGCTCCCACAGGCGAGTGTGGCAACAAGGACTGTCCCTTCCTGCACATTGACGCCACCGCCAGCACCGTGGGCTGTCCCTGGTACCACCGTGGTTTTTGCAGGCAGGGTGAGCTGCTGGGATGGGTGCTGGGGGGAGAAGGGGCTGCCCGTGTTCCCTACCCTTTGGGGATGGGGGTGGGTCTGGAGCTCACTGCTGGTTCAATGTCCTGTCACCTCTGAAGTGACCAAGCCAACATGGAGTGAACCACAGTGTTGTCTGGGGACTGCCTGGCTGCCCAGTGGGGATCACGCAATCACGGAACGCCAGGGGTTGGAAGGGGTCTCGAAAGATCATCTAGTCCACCCCCACTGCCAGAGCAGGATCACCTAGATGAGGTCACACAGGAACGCGTCCAGGTGGGTTTTGAACATCTCCAGAGAAGGAGATTTGGGCTTGGAGCAGCAAAGACCCCACGGGGCTGAAGGGGAACGGGGCTGCTGGGGAAAGCTGGGCTCCCCAAATCCTTGCGGGGCAGCGGGTGATGCCCACGTCCCCACAAACGGGCACCTCTCCTCTGCGTGGCAGGTCCCCTGTGCCAGTACAAGCACACGCAGAGGGTGCCCTGTGCCAACTACCTCGTCGGCTTCTGCCCCGAAGGACCCAAGTGCAAATTCATGCAGTATGTACTGGGGAGGGGGGGAGCTCAGCACCACAGCTGGCCTGGGAGAGTTGGGAACAGCCCCCAGTCTGAGGCTGCAGAGGTGGCTGTGGCCCTTGCAGGGTCTGGGTCAAGAACAAGGGTGCTTTGGGTGCTCCTCTGAGCTAACTGAACCTCTCTGGTCTCTCCCCATGTCCATCCTGAGCTGGTGACCACAGGGTTTGCGGTGGGTGGGCTGGGAACAGCCCTGGTTCCCATGGGGATGCCTGTACCAGCCGCCTCAGCCCTGGGAGGCTGTGGGAGCTACTGGGGGGGATCTGGGGATGCCACTTGCCAGGAGTAACCCCCTGTCCTCTGTGTCCCTCTCCAGCATCAAGGCCGGGCTAACGATGAGCAGCACTGATCCGTTCCAGGTGATGCTGGGAAGGTCCTGTGACACTCCCTCTTGTGCCTCTCTGCCCCTCAGGGTGATGCCCCAGCTCTTGTGGGACAGCAGCTGCCAACTCCTGCCCTGTGCCCTGTCCCCTTCCAGGGATCTGCCTGTCCTTGGAGGCTGGCACAGCTGGATCTGGCTACTGGAGAGGAGAGTGGACACAAGGACGTGTCACCCACGGAGCCCCCTCTACCAGTCACTGGTGCTGCCCAGCACCTGACAGAGCAGCTGTGGGACACCAGTAGCTGCCCCCTGGGCTCACAGAGCCCACTTGATCGCGCCGTCGGCTTCAAGGTGAGTGGTTTTGGGACTGGGGAGGCCTGGAAGCAAATTGGAGGGAGGGTGAAGCGCTGTGGTGAGGGGCAGCACGTGGCATGGGGACTCCCCCAGCGCTCTCCAAACAGCCTCCTTAACTTGGGATGTCCAACTTCTCCCTGGGCTGTGTTTCTTGGCGCTGGAGCCTGTGACCCCCTGAGAACCTGGGGGTGTGAACCGGTAGGAAAGGAGCCTCTGCTTGGGTTGAAATAGGACTGCAAGTGAAGGGGCTTCTGTGATAGGCAGGGAGGTTGGATTAGATGATCTCTGAGGTCTCTTCCAACCTAAGCCATTCTGTGAGTGATGCTTGGCAGGCACTGCAACAGCCCTGGAGAGCAGAGAGCCCCTCACCTTCCTCTGGGGAGGGAGGTTGATGGCAGTTGGGGGTCTCAGGGTGCTGCTTGCAGGTGGGAGCTGCGAAGATGAGCGTGTGGTAATGCAGCGCTGGGTTGCTCCAGCACAAAACTGATGCCCACCCCTCGCTGTCCCCGCAGCGTGGACAGAAAAGTCACTGCAGCAGGAAGTGTGGGGAGATGCGCCTGGAAACGCTGCTGGGGAAGTGAGCGGAGAGCTCCAGCAGGGGCTGTGGAAGGAGGACACCGTGAAGCCCCACGGAGGCGGCGCCAGGGGCGGGTGTGGGACTGGAAAAGCAGTCGGTTTTGCCCAGCACCGGCGCTTGGCAGGAGCAGCGGTGAAAATCCCACCTTCCCGACGGCAACTACCACTGGGCTCTTCCTGGGGGTCCCTCCTGGGCAGCTGGATGGGGGCAGCAGAAGCAGGTGCTGTGGGATCACAGGTTTGGAGAGGGTGGGGGCTGTGGGACCACTCGGCACGGGGCTCTGGGCAGATGTGGGGGTGCCCACCCCCTGCTGTGTTTGAGAACAGGCTGGGCCAAGCAGGAGAGGAAAACTCACAAAGGTTTTTATTGCTGGCGAGAGGGAGTTTTTGGTGAAACGCCCCCTGACGTGGTATTACTTGGAATAAAAAGTTCAGGATTAGAATTTTTTTTTCCCCCTTTGGCTTATTTTTCCCCCTTCATGCTTATAACATGAGCAGCTCTTTCCCAGACACGCCTGGCGCTGGCAGGCTCCGACTGGAGCGCTCCTAACCGGCCTCATTTTGTCTGAGGCAGACACGAGTTTGCCCTTTGGGCACAACAGCTCATCCCATGGATTTTCCTCCTCCAGCTGCGGCCTGAGCAGCTCAAATGCCACCATAAAGGTCCTTCCCTTGAGGCCTGGCTGGTGCTGAGAGGAGTTAGGGATCCTTTGTGGGAGGGAGGGTCCTGCAGGGATCACCTTTTCCCTGCTGGTTGGTAGGAACCCCCCAGTAATCTTGCCATGGAGAGAGAGGGAAGTAAAAGATGGGCAGGACTAACTGGTCATTCTGGCCAAAGCCCACCCTGCCACAACCCCCTGACTGCTAACCACTCAGACTACACATCAATTAATCTATTTTAACAAGTTATCCTGTCTCTGATGTCCCAGAAGTGCAGAGGTCTGGGTTTCTGCAGGAGCTCTAAGGGGTGGCTCTAACACTTTTTTTTTTTTCTCTCAGTTCTAAACTCCGCTCAGACCCCAGAGCAGTGCCGCAGGTTGTTCCCGTCGGTGTCACTCCTCTGGCTGCAGGAGGGTCCCTGAAAAGCAGCCCCCTCGATGACTTAAAGGACCCATCTCTGAGCGTAAAAGGGTCTCTGCTGATTGCATCCCAGTTGGGATACTGGTTTGGAGCACTTCTGCTGACTCCCAGTCAAGTCCTGGGGACTGTTCCTTGGGTGCTGCTCCAGCTCCTTCAGTGGTACTTCCGCCAGCGATGACGTTCTAAAAAATCAGGGAAAACCAAACAGGTTAGCAGAGCGCTGAGCTTGTCCTGCTGGGGAATCTACACCTCCCTGTAAACCCCTCGGAGTTGTGAGAAAACCCAGAGAAGGGCTGCTCAGGGTTGGAGCAGCTCCTCTCTCTGCTTTTTGCAGAGTTTAGAGGCTTCCTGGAGCTCTCCAGGGAGTTGCTGTCGACCAGCAACTGGTTTTGCCACCTTTATTAGCTAAATTCCCTTGTCTCCCTAAGATAGGTCAGAATAATATCCTCAGAGCTCTGCCATCAGTCTTAACCGTGAAGTATTTAAACATTTTCAGAGCTTGAATTGCCACGAAGGGCGAACGGACCTTCTGCCTGCTGCAGAAGGGGGAAGTGCCTGAAATAAGACAGACACCAGGAAGAAAAATCACAGGGAGGGGAAAAAAAGTCTTACTGATGTGCTGGTAGTTCCAGCTGTAGCTGAGGAGGCAGTACCCAGCCAGCAGCATGGAGATCCCCGCCGGGCCACCCCGCTTCACGTTGATGTATTTGTTGTAGTAACTGCTCCAGGCTGTTGGAACAGAATCGCAAGGGTCAAACCGTGCACAGGTCTTACGGAATTCACTGGGTTCCACAGAACGTTCCAGGTTTTGGGAAGTTTTTTGGGGTCTTTTTTGTGTCTTTGGCCAGAGAAGAGCAATGAAGCTCAGAAGGGTCTAGAGCAGGAGTGTGGGGAGGAGCGGCTGAGGGAGCTGGGCTTGTGCAGCCTGGAGCAAAGGAGGCTCCGGGGAGAACAGGCTCTCCACAACTCCCTGACATTCAGGAGCTTGGAGCCAGGTGGGGTTGGGCTCTGCTCCCAAGGAACAAGAGGACCCAACTTGAGGTTAGGTTGGAGCTGAGGAACAATTTCTGCCCTTCCAGGGTTGTCCAGGCCTGTGCCAGGCTGCCCAGGGCAGGGCTGGAGTCCCCCTGATCCCTGGAGGGGTTTCCAAGGCGTGGAGCTGTGGTGCTGAGGGACAGGGCTCAGTGGTGCCCTGGCAGGGATGGGGCAATGCTGGGACTCCATGAGCTGAAAGGTCTTTTTTCCCACTGAAATGATTCCATGATTTACTTTACGAAGACCCAGACTGGCCACTTGGACTAGGCTGCTGCCAGTAAACCAGGTAAGTGGGACAAGTGTGCTCCAGGAGCTGGGAATTCAGCCTCACCTCTCCGCACTCCTCCAAGCAACCCCTGGGGAGAGAAGTCGCAGGTGACCAGCCACGTGGGCAGCTCCCCCAGCCTTACGTCCATCAGGCGCCTTTCTGAGAGGGGACCTGTGCAATGAGAAGTCCGAGTGGTCAAGGGTAGGAAAGGGAGGGCACCGTACTCGTGTTCCCAGCGCTGGGTGGTGAGCACGGAGCCGGTAGGAACACGGCTGCAAGAGACTGGGGCTGGGACCGACCGGTTGGAGAGGAAGAGCCGACTCAGCTTCCACAGGGTGAGTTGGCTCCACCAGCCCAAACATGCAAGAACCTGACTCAAAGCTAAATAAAAATGTAAACCATCAGTTTTTCAGGTTGGGGGGGTTGGGCTGTTTGATCTCCCTGGATCCCCTTCTGGACAAGCCCAGCAGCTCAGCACCTCCTACCCTTTCTCTCTCCCAGTTCTCCCTGACAATGCAGCAAACCTCAGCAGGGGAGAGTTTTGTTTCCCACATTACCTTGGTGTCCCTCTGAGGAACTGCCCTTTGGTGTCTTCATCACGATCCCCTCGTTTCCTTGGAAAGGCTTCCCTGGAAAAATACTCAGCCTGTGATAATTAGGGTACAAATCCGGAAACCACTCCAAGCCGGTGGCACCTGCCGCCGTGCTCCTGCCAGGGGCCTGGGTGAGACAGATGGGTTGGCTTTCGGAGGTGCGGAGCGAGAAGGGCGGCAGCGCCAGCTCCGGGGCCCTCCTCGCATTCGGGATGGGCTCGGAAGCGGTGGCCATCTGCCGCTCGTCCTCGCGATGCCGGTGTGTGCCGCTTAGCTCATTTTTGGATGTCCCTTCCTCGTGACCTCCGAAAGCCTCAGTGGCTGACAGATGGAGGTGCTCGGTATGCAAAGCAGAAAGAGGGGCTTGATGTTCCCCACTGGCTTCTAGGTACATCCCCTTTTCCTCCGCGAGGTCAGCGGGGCTGCGGCCGCTGTCAGCTCCGGGGGGATCTCCAAGCACCGGGCTTTTTCTCGCCTTTAAAACACCGCCCTTTTCTCCTTTGGAGCCGGTAGACGTGTTCTCCGCGGCTCCCGGGCCACGCGTGTCCGTGTTTGCGGTTCCTGGAACTGCTTTTCCCTCCTGCGGCTCAGAGGCACCGCCCGGAGCCGGCCCTTCCCCAGGAGCGCTGCTTCCAGCCCCAGCGCTCCTGGAATCCCTCTTCTCCCTGATCACCCTGGCGCGGTGCTTCTCTATCACTATTTTCACTCCACTACTCAGTTTTTCGGGCAGATCTTTCACCTCCTCGGGGAGCAGATCGAGGCACTCGGCCACGTCCCGCACGGCGGGTTCCACCTCCCGCTCTGCGCGGCCTCCGCCGGGCTGCCGGCGAAGCTCGGAGCCGGAGCCGGATCCTCCTACCCTCTTCTCGGCTTTCTTCCCCTTCCGGGGGGTCGCACCGGGCAGCCCTCGTCCCACGCTGGGAGCGGGCGGTTCTCTGCCGCTCTTACCGGCCGGGCCGGGGCTCGGGCCTAGGCCTGGGGGTGGCCCCGGGGAGCTGCTGGCGGCC
>VWZK01002489.1:246233-271279 GCA_013396935.1 Baryphthengus martii | reverse complement strand
AAACGTGTGGCCGGGGAGCGGCCGGTTGGCTGCGTTCGGGAGATCCAGCGGCTGTAGAGAAGGCGAAGGATATGCGGGGGATGGGGGGCGCTGAAAGGGGATTTCTCGGCATGGTGGGGAAGGGGAGGAGGTGGATCCGATGGAGGCGGAGGATCTGGGGTGGGGAAGGAGCAGGAGAGAGCGTGAAGCCTGTAGGAGCTGGTCTGTGAGCGCCCGGAGTCGGTGAGGCAGCAGAAAGGGCCGTGAGGGGTGGAGGTGCCGAGTTCGCCGGTGGGCTGCAGGCGGGAGGAAAAGGAGGGATCTCGGAGCAACGCGAAGGTGGAGCGAGGTGGGGGGTGTGTGGCTAAGAGGAGCTGTCCTAGGAGAAGGAGAAACCGATGGACTGGGGTGGACAACCTGCTGTGGGCATCCCGGGGATGGGAGAGGGAGGAGGCAGCTCCTGGTCTGTAGGCGTAGAGCAAATACCGGCTGCTGCGGAAGCTGCTCGGTAGGAGAAGAGTCAGATATAAATACCGCTCTCGAGGCTGTTTTGACTCATTTATAGATGAATTTTTAGGCACTAAAGCAGTTCCATTGTATGTTTTGGATAGCGCCCAGCTCGCCAAGATCCTGCTTGACCTGTGGTGTTTGTATTTTAGTATTTAGTATTATTTAGTTGATTAGCATTAAATTTTTGCGGCCGCTGAGAGAGGTTGGTACGCAGGGATTCCAGGTTGCCGCCTGGGAAGCGGCGCTGATGCCGTAAGAGGATGGCGAATCCGACAGAAGCAGGGCAGGATGTGTCTCCTCTGAGGGGTTTTCTGGCAAAACTGCCTTTCTGCCTGGAAAATAACGTTGCTGGGGAACGTGACTTGACTTCAAACGCTGTCGCAGCGGAGAGACTAAAGAAAGTCACCGTAGGCGCCGGCTGGCGGAAGCGAGATGAACGTAACGGGGTATTTATTGAAAGTGCGGTCGCTGCCTCTCCTCCTGGGTGCTTTTCTCAGCCTGTCGAGTGTCATTCAAAGTCCCCAGGCTTTATTTTTAGGCAGGCCTGAGGACTGAGCGCAGTTGTGGGGCTGAGAATTGTCAGACGAGTTGATTTAGAAAGGCGCTCGGCGCCGGTTGAACGGTGGGCGTGAGTCTGTGAGGGTTTAAACTGGTACGAAACCGTCCGCCTGGCTGCTTGGGGTGAAACAGGATCATTTTCGTTCTGTTTTCCAGAGAACAGCTAACAAGAGAATACGAACACGCCAGAGCTTTAGATACATCCTCCATGAATTTATCAAGTTTTCCTGCTTTTTTTTTTTGCCTTTAGAGAACAAACCAGCAGGTATATCAGTAAGCCGATGACATATTTTTCTTTACTTCTTTCTCCCTGAACTTTTCTTCAGGAAGCGGAGGCGGAACGGCGGTGAAGAGGATGGTCACGTTCCCCAGACGAAGCGCAGCACCAGGAATACTGTCCTCCAGGACTCTTGGGACACTGAGGTGAGAGCTTTTTCGGGCAGGTTCCGGTTCCTTTAGCGCTGAATCGAAGCAACAATTGGAATATTCCGTGCGGTTTTGTTCCCGGGGAGTAGTTAATGCAAACAGGCTTGTTTTGTTGTGTGGACAAGGTCGTGAGGCTTGACTCTGTTCCTTGCTTCAGAGATTGAAATCTGGAGAAGGTGGTTTGGAAACGAGCGTGTTTTCTGCTTATCTTTGACCTGAATATTTCTGCTGGTTCTTTTCACATCCTGCTGTCTAGTACCCCAGTGAAAGGACAAGAAAAACATTTACTGCCCCTTTCTGTTGCTGTCTGAAGGGAGGTGGAAGGTGCCCAGAACCGAGGAGGTGACTGGGAGGGGCGATTCCAGCGCGTGTGGTCCCTTTGCCTGGCCACCTGCTCTTCCAGCTTCGCACTGACTTCTAGCCAATTGATTATTTGTGGTGGAAGGGCAAAAAGAGGCCCTGCTGGAGCTCGGCAGTTTGAACGAGACTCGCTGGTTCGCAGTGAAAACGCTCAGCCCGGGGTTTCTGCCTCTGTTTGCCCAGATCTTTTGCTGGCGGTGGGATGAAGTGTCTCTTATCCTCCCATCGCTCCGCTGTTCTGGGCTGCTGAGGTTTTCTAGCTGTGAGATTTCTGTTTTCAAAAAAATAAAAAATGCTGATTTCCAAACCGCTGCCGGATTTCCTGGCTTGTGGTCTGTATTAATCACCTGAAAATCTGCTGCGTGCCTTTCTAATTAGCAACCTCCTTCTGCTGCAAAATGCTCGTGGAAAAAAAAAAGTGTGCAGAGGAGAAGCTCCCTCCTGGTTTGGGTCTCTGGAAGTTAATGAAATTAATTCCTTTTCAAGTTTGAAACATCCCTGTAATGTTTTTGTACGACTTTCTCGCTTTCAAGCCTGATTTTAGCGAGCAAATTACAAATTATGGAGCTATAGGGGATTATTGCAAACTACTGAGGTCTGGGGAAAATTGTCACAAACAGCTGCTGAGGTCTAGGGAATTATTAACTGCAGGAAAGTATTTTGCGCTCTGTATTTTCAACCCCCGTGTCTTTTATCCTCTGGTAATGGTTTCAGTTGTATACTTAAAATATATCACAGATGATCGATTTTATATAGAATTCAAATCCATCATCCCAAGGTGATCCAGAGCTCGTTATCCCACCGTTCCTTGGGTGAGGGAGACGCTCCGTTTGCCCACCCACCTTTACCCGTAGCTGAGGCGCTGGGCCGCGATCCCTCCTGCAAAAACCCGAGATGTTTATCACGAAGGAATTGGCCGAGATGAAAAACGTTGCTGGTTTCCCGTCCCGCTGCTTTTCCAGAAGTCGGCCTCGCCGGGGCCGGGGTCCCTTTTGCCGCCGGGGTGTAACGGGTCGAACCGTAACGAGTTTCTGACGCCGACTCGCTCGTCCGACAGGTTCGACGCCTCTCCCCGTGTAGGGTAGTTAATGGCTAAACCAGCTTTGTGGAGGGAAGAGGAAGAATTTAGTGTGGAACGAGGGCTTGGAAGCAGGAGCAATGAAATTAAGGCTGTCAGAAAAGAGCTTAATATGGTGAGTGGCGGAAGCACCTTCGCTCGTCCCGTCGCCGCTCGGCGTCGCGCTGGGCAAAGCCACGAAAACCGGCGATCGTTTCAGAGCGGACGATGAGCTTTAACTCCGGCCTTTGGGCTGCCTGGGGGTGAACAGCAGGGGCCTGATCTGCCTGACCCCCCCCTCCCCGGGCACAGCGTTACACCCCCTGCTTTGTGCCGGCGCCGGGAAAGGGTGTTTTTAACGCATGGAACCCTGACCTGCAGGCCCAGAGGATCTCTCGCTGCTGACGCTGGCCACGGCTCTACAAAACCCACCCTGCCCTTTCTGAAGGGGGAAAAAACCCTTGGCAATGGTGTCTACTGATCGACAGAGCTGTATTTTTGTGAATTTTTTTTTGCTTTTCTCGTGATGGCCGGATGGAGCAGGCGCAGCGATTCGAGCCCTGAGATTAAATCAGTATTATTCAGATGTTTCTCGAAGGACTTCCTGTGCCAAATGGAGAAGTCCTGGTGCTGATAGTGCACGAGCGCTTCCGATTGATGGCGCTTCAAAACCCTTGGCCGTTTTTAACGCTTTTACGGCGTTTCCCGAGACTTTGCCGTTTGCCAAGGTGGCTCTTGCCGATTAAAACTCCTCGCTAGCCTTAGGGTGTTGAGCTGGGAGAGAAGGCTGTGTGTGTGCAGGAGAGGTTGTGACTTCGGAGGCTACGTGAGGAGAGAATTGTTTTCCATCTGAGGGCAGCCACACAGCTGCATTTTGAGAAGTTTTAGCAGACGTGTAGGTCCCTTTTGCCTCCCTGCAGCTGGAGGCTGGCCGTGCTCTCTCACCCAGCGCGGTTGACGTGAGACCACAACCTCCGTGTGAAAACCAGGTGGTGATGTTATAAAACTGGGCTTGGCTTCTGTCAGCATCTCTTCCCATTTTTCTTTTGGTCTTGCTCTTACCCACGCTGGTCTCAGCTGTGAAGATGAAGTGAGATTTTTATTTTTTTTTTCCCCCTCAGTGGCAGTTCAAACACTGAATTTTCCTTTCATCCAGAGTAGGCCCCATCCTTGACTCTGACTGACTTTGCAGGAGGGAAACCCAGATTCCCTTCGGACCCCGTCAGCGCCGCTCCTGGCACACGACCGTGAGGGTGTGCGGTTCCTGCTCCTCTGGGGACAAACAGCTCCCGTGCTGCTGGGTGACAGCCACCCTGAGGACAACAGTCGGCTTCTGCCCTGCAGCTCAGGCCGGGAACGGGCGCAGGGCGAGCTGGGCTGGAGCTGCGGCGACGTTAAACATTAGCGAAGCAGAGCGTTTGCCGCTGCCGTTCCCTCCCGGTTCAGCTTGCCCTCCGCTGACCGAGAGGTCGCTGGGGGGTTTTCCTTCATACTCACTTAGAAATCCAGCAAAATCCTTGGCATTGCTGGCCTGTCTGTCAGGACAGGTGGATCCTCTGAGGGGCTGGGAATTACAGACTCACAGAATACCAGGGCTTGGAAGGGACCTCTGGAGATCGAGTCCAACCCCCCTGCCAGAGCAGGATCACCCAGGGCAGGCCACACAGCAACAGATCCAGGGAGGGTTGGAAAGTCTCCAGAGGAGACTCCGCCACCTCTCTGGGCAGCCTGGGCCAGGCTCTGTCACCCTCCCAGCAAAGAAGTTCTTCCTCAGAGAGTATAAAACCGTGCTCTGCAAGGTGAGTCACCAACCAAAAGCCCTTTGCTCTGCTTTTCCCTGGGAAGGAAGGGAGTTTGTAGTGTCCTGGCTCTTTTCCTTCCTGAACAACTTCTGTAAAGCCTCATTTCTTGGTGGTTCCTCTTTTGTCGTTCTGCGCGACGACAGGATTCCGCAGAACTTAGAAAGTCCCCAGTTTGGCCGGCCGGCGATTGCCGACGTGCGGCACCGATGGCTTCTCTCCGAGTTTTTGTTGAGCTTTGCAGCTCTGCCCTTCTCCGCTGTTTGAGGAAGGGCTGCTCTTAAATTCCAGTGAAACAGATTATCAGGTGAACGAGACAGCTGTTTGGAAATCATTTAAAACTTCTGTAGCTGCCGAGCGTGAGGTTAGGAGGCCGGTGAGCCTCGGAGATGCCCTTTTGATACTTAAAAATGCCCCTCAACTTGCACCGGGCTACTTCCCCTTTGCCGAAAGCTTCGTTTCGTTGTGATCGTAGATGCCTGTCGTTGCTGACGTGATGACTTTTAAGGAATTCTCTTTTTGTCTAATTGTAGTCCAAATGCCTAACAGAATGTGCACCACAGCCTGGGGAAATGGTAGGTCTTTGGTGGGACTGGGGCAATAAATGGGCTTCATGTGCTAGTGAAACTTTGCCTTAGAGAAATGGAAATAAAGAGGGTTTGACGAACGGGATCTGTCAGCAGCCTTAGGTGGAGGAAGCACGTCCCAGGACACCGTCTCAGTTGGAAAAAGAAAGAGACACGCAGCAAATAATCGTTACGGACCGCCCTGAAATGTTCCTTAAGATGTGAAACTGTAGCAGTCAACACTCCCAGGTTCTCATTTTGGTTTTTTACCTTGATTTTCAGAAGGTGGCTGTAAGGAGAAACACTAAGGAACGCAGACTAAAAGGAAACAGTGTGTCCTGTGCGGTGGGTTTCTCTCCAAGGCTGCTGTGACTCCCTGAGCCTTTAACAGCTTTGCTTTTCCATAGCCGTGCTGCCCTGCAAGGACCATTTCTGGCTCCTCTCTGTCCTCCTGGTGTCCTCTCCCTCTCCGGCGTTAGGATGAGGAGCTTTTGGCTCGCTTAGATCCACCCGCTGCCGCCTCCAGGACAATTTCCTGCGGGGTCGATCGTTTTTTCCCCTCGCCGGCTGAGCCTCGCACGCCGGCGGGGGCGGCCCTGGGGCTCGGGTCTCCTTCTGCCACCACCCAACGGGAGCGTTTGTGGTCCTTAGCAAAAAGGAGGGGATTGAGGGTGGTCAAATCGTTGGGTTTTCACTCGGCACCGGGGTCTGACCCACCTTAAATATTCAGCCAGGGCCTTTGTGCCACTCCTTGATAAGACGGCTCGGGTCCAGTTGGCACCATTCTTTACATTGACTCCCAAAGCGAAGCCTTCTGGACGTGGCGCCGACTGTGAAATTACCGTGGGCTTATTGAAACTGGTCTCCCTCTGCCGTGGCCACCGAGCTTGGACTGCTGTGGCTGTAGTTTAATATTTACAAAAACCTGGGGGGTTGTCTTTTACCCGCTGTCGCTCACTCTGGCCGCTTCTGTGGCCGGCAGAGCAGCCAGGCGCTGGTTCTTAAGCACCTCGCTTGTCCTGCTGGCTGGGTAACGGCCGTGCCTGACGGGACCTCTCCTCAGCAGCCCTTAAAATGGTGTCAGCCGAACAGTTTTATGTCTTTGAAACACTGGGAATGACGGTTAATGCTCTTCCAGCCAGAGCCGGGAAATGTGCTCATCCGGAATGCTGGCGATCGAGCCCTGTCCTCTCCGCCAGTTAATCCCCGCGTTCTCTCCGTGCCTGTCGCTCTTTCACCCTCCTGTCCAGTAAATTTTTCTGGAAAACTGCCAGCTGATGTTGTCCTCCCTGTAGCGCGCTGGGAGCGGAGCAGTTGCGCGCGTGTCGGGGCGTCTTCAAAGGCTTAAAGCCGGGATCGTGTCGCGTTTTGATTTTTCGCAGCTTGTCGCTTCGGGTGCTTCGGATCCCGCGTTAGAAAGGCAGATCGGTTGGAAAACGCTTCGCACGGTGCTTACCTGAAGCATCTGCTGGGAGCCCCCAGCTCTCCCTCCCGCCCCTCCTGCCTTGACTGACCCATCCCATCCAGTAGCCACCTTCTTTATTTCCCAATTCTCCAACGAGCTCGGCAAACTTCACTAGCGCTAACGCGGCTCGGGGCGGGCTGAGACCCGGGGACTGAAATCCACCATCCGGGGCGGGGCGGGACCCTTGGGCGCGGGCGCTCAGCCCTCCGGCTCGGCCACGCTTTCCGCACGCTGCCGGTGCCGAGGAAGCGCTCGGTGGATTCACGTTCGTCCGGAGAGCCGGAAGGGAGGGACCTGTGGTAAAGCTGGTTTGCTTCCCCCTGAAGGTGTTTGGGTGTAGAAATGGGCCGTGATTTTATTTTATTTTTTTTCCTGTAACCATCTCTTTGTCTCAGTCCTCCAGCAGCGATAGCGGCAGCACCAGCGGCAGCAGCGTCCACAGCCCCGACCGAGCCTACGGAGCGGAGAGCGGCCTGAACCCGACGGTGGCGGGATCCAGTCCCGTCTCCTCGCAATCCTGCCACGAGCAGTCGGCGCTGAGCCAGGGGCCTTATTTCTACATCAACCAGATCCTGAAAGAGGCACATTTCCACAGCCTACAGAGCCGGGGACGGCTCCCCACATGATGGACCCCCCAAGATCCCCACCTTCTGTGAAGGGACAGCTCTGTAGATTTCGTATTTCGACCTAAAAGTTTGTTAAATAGAATTGCACAGAGAGCCTGTTGCCTTTTAAGTCTATATTTGAAATAACAGGTTAACAGGGAATTGTTTACTTGTGGTTTGCTGCACTATTGCAATGCAAAAAAGGGGCTTCGAAGCAATTTTTATAGGATTCTTTTCTGGGGTGGTTCTAAAGTCCGTGTCAAGGAGGAGACCGAGGAATCCACATCTGTGTTATAGGATTGCAGGAAAAAAAAAAAAAAATTGTCCAATTCCAATCGACTGCCTAATCTGTTCGTTAGCCATTTGTTGCTTTTATGTAAAGTTCTCTTTAACGTTCATCTTCAGTTTTATAAGTCTTTTTTAATTTCAATAAACTAGTAAAAGAGAAGAAAACAAAAAACTGATTTGGCAACAGAATTTTTGGGAGCGTTTAGAGGAGAGAAAAAATAGGCGGCTGGCTCTGGAGTCCCAGCTGTGGACTTTCCACCCAGCTCGGTCTGCCGGGAGCTTTATCTGGTTTCATCTTTACTGCCCCAGCACTGGAAAGAAAACGTGAATTGAGAACTGGGAGAGCTCAGGCAGCTGCAGCCACAGGGTCACGCTCCCGCTGGGCTCACTGAGCAGGTTCCTGGTGCCCGGAGAGGGGCTTCTGAAGGAGAGGAGCTTTCCCTGGCTTTCTAGCTGGGAAACTTTGTTTTCTGTTCTAGTGTGTAGGTTGTTTTTGTGTTGTTTTGTTGTTTTCTTTTTCCTTTAATTTGACTTGAAGGTTGACAACTTCTGAGGAACACGAGGTGAAAGAGCAGCTCCACCTCTGTTCCAACAGCCCCACGGCGAGGACAGTCCTGGTCGGAGCGACCTGGCTAAGGATGGAAAAGCGCTTCTGCCGGTGCCCAGTGGAGCTGCCGGCGCTCGGCGAAGACGAGTACTCAAACCAACTCTTTTTATTTTTTTTTATTGCATCACTTGGTCATGCCCGAAAGCCAGCCCAGCTTGAAGAGAGAAGGGGCGGCCGAGTCCTCCTCCTCGGTGACCAGCTGCCTGAAGAGAGCGCCGGGGCGCGAAGCCTCCTCCTCCTCCTCCCCTCTTGTGAGCGTGGGAGGTGGAACCTGTGAAGTGTTTAAGAAGAAAAAAAGGTCAGTAACTACTCCAGCAGAGCCTCGACTCGCTCCACGCTCTCATCTCTAGGAGCTACGAGGAGGTGTAGACTCTACAACAGAACAGACAAGCGGAGCTTGAACCACACCCGACCGCAGCGGCGTGGCTCCTGGGGGTTAGTGACGGGCAGAAGCTCAGCGCCTGGCTGCCGTCAGCCACGGGGAACTTGGCAGATGGCTTTTAATGCTCAAAATGATTTTAACACCCCCCCCCATTTTGAACTGCAGGGAAAGGGCTGCTGCTCCAAGAGCCTGGGAGAAGCAGAGCTGCAGCCCTTGCAGAGCTGTTCGGGAGTAATTATGGACTTTAACTTCTCCAGAACTGTTTGAGCATCAGGAGCAAGCATCTGTCGGGGATTCTGAGGAGCGTGGCTAGCGCAGAGCGGGCGTGGGCCACCACAGCAGGCCAGGGGAGCAAGCCAAACATCACCACACACTTGGACACTCTGCTAGAGCTGAGGTGTGAGAGGTAAGGAACACCTTAGTGGGAAGCTTCGGGCTTTTAAACCACCCTCCTGCTACGACTGGTCCTTAAAGCTTCTGAAGAATGAAGAAGAGCTGCAGAGTAAACACCAGCTCTGCTCTGATCCAACCAGACCTTTCCTCTTCTCTCCCAGCTGAAAAGACGTCACCCCAGATGGATTCTAGGGTTAATAACCGCTAAAGGAAGCGGATGACTAACGCCCAGGAAGCGGTGAGGGAGGTATTCCTTGGCTCTCCCAATCCTCAGCACGGAGAATTCCATCGAAGCGAGATGTTTTACTCCATCTAAGCAAGGTGTTTTAAACCGGGGGAAAGGTGGCAACAAACTGGTTGTCTACTGCTACAACTCAAGAGGCCAGTGCAGATCCTTTGCAAGAGAAGCAAGACGCTGCTCACACAGGCTGAAATACCCCGGCCAGGCTCCGGCACCAGTTAAGGGTCAGCATCCCACTGGAAAGGAGTTGGAATCATTAGCTCGTATCCTTCAGCGTTTCCTGCAGCCATCTCTAAAGGATTTGTCTCTTATGCATTGACCTCAAAATGCCTGGTCTCTGTCATTTTTCTCTGTGGTTACTGCCTTGTGTTTTCTCACAGAGCAGCCAGCCCAAAACCACAGGGGCCGTCAGGGTTTGTTTGGAGGGTCCGGGGGAAATCCAAACCCATCTCGTGCTGTTGTTGCCGTAACCGTTCGCTCATTTTACCGAAAATAAAAATCAGGTTAAATATTAACTCTTTGGCTACTTTCTTCTTTCCTTGCCAGCTCTAAAAAACAGGCACTGGCCAAAAAAAAAATAATAATAAAAAAAATTACTACAGCTCAGTTTTACCAACCTGAACTCTTTCTGCACTCCTGGCAGCAGATTTGCTCTTCCGCGAGCTCGACATGCTCAGCGGCAAAAGTCCGAATCTTGGAAGAGATGGAAGAAAGAAACGTGAAGGGTCAGAGGGGAGCAGAAATTCCAGACCCGCTTCCCTAAAAGAACGCCCAGAAGAGCCCAGCACCTCACCTGATCTGGCTGGACGCTAAGGGCAAGATGTTGTGGAGCTCCTGGGAGCTCGGCGCGCCACTCCGGCCGGCGTACTGGTTCTCCGTCCCCGTCAGCAAGCCGAAGAGAACCTGGAAGGCGGCGAGGAAGCTGTCGGGATTTGGGGGCAGCCGCGGAGCCGACGGCGCGGCGCGGTGCTGGCGACTCTCCTGGCACGCCGCGTGGGATTGGGTTTAAGTCGGAAGCGTCTCCCTTCCCTCTCTAACTCTTGCTTTTAATTGGCGTTGGTGTTTATCAGTGTGGCTGAGGTGTCGGCTCGTTCCCGTGCTACTGAACCCCAGCAGTGCTGCCCAGGGAATCCGGTGAGAGAGAGTTCAGCCAACACCAGGCAGCCAGCTCAGCAAGCTCCTCTTCTCTTCAGCTGACATCAAACACTCTCCCCCTTCCCGAGGAAGGTGCCAGGAGTCATCTTCAGGCGTTAAGCCGTTTATAAAGCCCCTCAAACCCGGCTTCCCGACCCATCCCTTCTCCTTCCACTTACGGAGGTTCGCTGGACCAGGCGGTTGAGGTGACTGTTCAAGTGGGGAGTGAAAACATCCAGGTCGAAGGGGTCGATGTGTCCCTCCAGGAAGTCGCTCACCTTCTCAATCCTAAAGCAGAGCAGAGGAATCCCATCAGGGCTTACATCCCGGTGACGGTTTCACTGGTCCCTCTGAAACAGCCCCTAAGAGGTGACTGAGCACAACAGCAGGTGCCTGAAGGGTTAACAGCTGTGACACAACCTACAGAGGAACCCGCTCCCTGTGGCAGGGCTCGGAGGTGCCCCACTTCTCAAGACCGGAGCCCTACTCCCGTGAGCCCCGAAGGCACCAGCATCCTTCCGACAGCCGGGAAGGTTCTGGGTTTAGAGCCCCACAGACTCCTGCTCGTATCCCGACCCCAGAACGACACCGCACCCGGCGTCCTGCTTGATCCTGCTGGATTTTGCCTCCTCGCTCTTGGCCGTCAGGATGATGCTCAGGTAGCGCAGATCGTAGAGCAGCTGCAGAGCTCTGTTCTGGGTCATGGGGAAGGCGCCGGCTTTCTGCAAACAGCACAGTCAGGAGCAGGGGAAACGTTTAAAACCGCCGGCACCATGAAACAACCAAGCTCGTGGAAGCGCTCTGGGCGTGCAGCCTGGTGCCTGAGCCCTTTCTGCCTCCTTCCCGGGAGTCTCCAACTCTCACAGGAGGATGTTTCCTGTGCCGAGGGACCCGGCGACCCTCCCGTCCCACCCCAGTTGAAGCGAGGCCCGACCTGCTCACGCACCTTCTCCTGCTTCTCCTCCACCAGCTTTCCATAGGCAGCGAGCACTTCTGCCAGGCAGGTCCTCAGCAGCTCCTGCAAGGTCACTTTGGGAAGAGTGTGACCGCCCACTCGGTTCACCTCTTGGCACAGGCTGAAGAGGAGGCACTGGACGTACCAGGAGGGCTGTTGAAGGAGACGAGGTTCTTTTCGCGTGGCCTGTGAGCTACGCTGAGCTTCGTCAGCGGCACAACCTCCCTTCGGTTCTCACCACTTCCTCAGCAACCACAAAACTCTGCTGTGGAGACCAAGCTGCCCCCACGGCCTGAGGCTCGAGGATCTCGGAGCGTTTTTATTTACTGACACACCAAACTTTGGGTTTCAGCAGCGCTCAAAATACCAGAGGGATTCACCCGAGCATAGTCAGAGCTACGCTCTTCTTGGGCTGCCTCTGTCACCGCTGACCCTGCTCTGAGCACTTGTTACTTTCTCCCTCGCTCAGATCCTGGCTTCCCAGTTACCCTGAGCGCTCATCCAGTTGCTCTGTCCTTCAGAACCAACAAAATTCACTGGTAAGGTTCACTACAAAAGCTCATTGTCCTGTCCGGCCCCTCTCCCTCCCTCCCTCCCTCCCTCCCTCCCTGCCTACTGCCACCTGCTTTAGCACCGTGTCATTCCTGCACCACCACCAGGGAGAGCTGCCAGCCTCGGCTCTCTGAGGCTTTGGACGGTCCCGCTGTCCAGTTTCCGTGAGATCCCTTTCCTGGGGGGCTCTGCGTATAACCCAGGAGTGAGTCCTTCCCTTCCCCAGCTCAGTTTTACAGGCTCTGGGTCAGTCTTAATTTGTTTGACTGTAGAGCACCGCTTGCCAAACGCGCGCTTGGCTCCTCCTGCCCGACCGTTTCTCTGCGTTTACCAAGAGGGTGTTTCTCGTACCTGCACGGGCAGCCGGATCTTGGACGTGACGCTGTTTCCAGACTCTGTCTCCTCCTGAATTTCAATTTCATCCCAGTTGGTGGCTGTGGCCAAGACAGAACCGGGCGTGTCCAGCAGCAGCGTGCGGGTGAAGCACTGAACCAGACTCTAGAGGGCAAAACACAGGAGCACCCGGTCACCGATGGCTCATAACGGGAGTCCCCCTGCTGAGAATCTTCATGGATTTGGGTGGGAAGGGACCTTTCAAGGTCATCTCATCCAACCCCCCTGCAGGGAGCAGGGACATCTGCAACTAGAGCAGGTTGCTCAGAGCCCCATCCAACCTCCCCTGGGATGGTTCCAGGGATGGGGCAGTGACCACCTCTCGGGGCAACCCGGGCCAGGCTCTCACCACCCGCAGTATCACAGATTTCTCCCTTCTTAGTTGGTTTAGTTCTTGGATGGTTTAGTTCCAACCCATCCCCCCTTGTCCTGTCCCAACAGGCCCTGCTCCAAAGTCCCTCCCCACCTTTCTGACAGGCCCCTGGAAGCCCTGAAAGGCCCCCATAAGGTTGCCCTGGAGCCTTCTCTTCTCCTGGCTGCACAACCCCATCTTCTAGAGCCCCTCGCACTGGGTGCCACCTCCTCTCCCCGCCGGCTGACAGAGCAGCGAGCTCGGTGCTGACCGCAGGGAGCCGAGCGAGCGGAAACCCCCCAGGAAGCAGCTGCGAGGAGAGAACCGGCTCCTTCCTTACCTTGGTGACGGCCGCGCTCCAGATCTGGTAAGCAAACAAGCTCTGCTGCTGGAGCTCAGCCTTCACCTCCTGCCACTTGGCCTGCACGGGGGTCACCTCGGGGGCTTTCCCCTTCCCCAGCTTCTTGGTGGAGCGAGTTTCCTTCGGCGCCGGCTCCGCGCCGCCCGAGCGGCCCAGGATACAGCGCCTCAGGTGCGGGCAGAGCTCGCCGAGGGACTGGCAGAGTCTCGCCATGAAGAGGACGGCGTCGAGCCGGGCGTCACTGGGAGAATCCACCTGCCCCGGCAGGTTCTGGGCTCTCTGGAGCTCCTCGCGCACGCAGCCCAGGACGCGGTGGATGCAGGCGACGCAGTGGTGCCGGAGCAGCCCCTCCACCCTGCCGGCGTCGGCGTAGCGGTCGAAGGCGGAGCACGGCGGCCCGGCGGGAGCGGCCTCTTTGGTGGCCGAGGGTTCCGCGGGAAGGTAGGACAGGAGGTCGTCCAGCTTGGCCTTCAGCTTCGAGTCCAGAGCGGAGCAGAAGCTCTGCACGCACGGCGTCAGCGCCTGGGCCTTCATGGACAGGCCGCTCTTGGCCAGCTGGCCGCGGTTGGCCACGTTGACCCAAGCGGCGTCGGAAGGCAGGTCGCCGGAGCTCTCCGACCACAGGAAGAGGGCCACGTTGTGTTCAAACTGGATGGGCTTGCTCAGGGTAGAGGTGCTGGAGTCGACTTCGAGCTCCTGCAAGGCTACGGCGAGCAGTTGTTTGGAGCTGCTTGAGATGGAGTCGAACCCTTCTTTGGTCAGGGTCTGGAAGAGAACCAGGAGAAAACTCCCGAAACCTCACATTTCACACGTGCCACGTAACAAAATACACCCCGAGCGCTGCTCAGAGGCACCGGTGGACCTTTTGAGCCAGCGAGAGGGGGGCGCAGAGAACATGCCCACAGCTGCCACAGCAGAGGACCCACCTCCAGCCTGTCCAAGAAGAGCTGCTGCAGCAGGTCCTCCCAGAAGGCGGCGGGTTTGTCCAAGAGGCGCCGGCACAGCCCCTCCCAGTTCTGGCTGATGGCCTCGCTCGTCAGCAGCTCCCACACGGCGTCGCGGATCCCCGCCAGGCCTTTCATGCTCTTCACGTAGACCAGCAGGTTGCTGACCCCGGCCCTGATGTCCTCGCTGCACCTGAAGGCAACGTTTCCCTTCAGTCCCGCTTGCTCGGACGCGGCCCCGCGGAAAGGAGTTGAGAACCTCGGCCGTGCCGAGGTGGGGGAATTCCCAACCTCTTAGTCGGAGGTTCTACCCGCAGGATCCCCCACGGGGTTGGGGGTACCTCTGGGTGAGGCAGCTGCACCCTGGATCCCACCCTGGCGACCCACAGGAAGCCACCAGCAAGAACCTTGGGCTGGGGCGGGCGTCAAAATTGGGAGCGCGGGGCTTTGGGCGGGTGGGGAGGGAGGATCTCCCCAGGAACCCTTCCCATGGCCAACAAACAGCCCAGGAGGGGCTGCAGCTGAGGGCAGGGACCAGCTGGTTCCAGTCAGTAAGGACTGAGGAGGCTGTTCTGGGTGGGCAGGGCTCCCAAGTGATCCCCATCCACAGGCTAGGGTGGGGCTGGCAATTCTATAAAGGGGGCTTGGCAGCCCCCCCCACCCCAGTCTAGGGAAAGGCAGTGAGGGGAAAGGAGCTGCTGGATCCAGAGCTAAAGGAGCCAGGTAAGGGATTTTTCTTCTCATTTGCTGGTGGTTGCAGCTCTAGACAAGTCTTTTTGTGTGGCCACAGTGGGCTGTTGGGTCAGAGTGTTCCAGTTTGGATGGCATTACGCCGTCTCTGTCTGTTGAAGCGCTGGGCAAGGGACCAGCAGAAGGCACAGCCTGGCTGGAATGAGGGAGCGAGGACCCAGGTCCGTGTGGAGTCTGAGAGAGCCCTGCCCAGGGGCCCAGCGCCCCACTCACATGGAGATCCACTTCTGCAGCGTGTCTCTGAGGTAGTCCTGGCTGATAGGGTGTGCCAAGGTCCGCAAGGTTGGCCGGAATTCCACCACAGACTCCGGGAGGTACCGGAACCAGCTGCTCAGCTTCATCTCCTCCTCCAGAACCCCACCTTTCCCTGGAAGGACACGGTCAGGGAATCGGCCCGGCACCGGAGGGGCAGCCTCCCGCTTGCAAACCCGGGCTGGCCGGGCGCTCACCTGCTGGGTGCTGGCCTGTGGTGCTCTCCAGGGTGGAGAAGAGCAGGCCACAGGGCAGGGCTGGATCTGGAGGCATCCCTTCGGGCAGCGTGTAGAAGAGAGCGTGAGCCTGGTACAGGGTGGTGGTCAGCAGCTCCATCAGGGAACACACCTGAGCTTTGATACCTGCACCTGCAGGGAGAGGCTTGTCAGCCCAGGCAGCCCCCAGGGCCGAGAGAAACCTTCCAGGGAAGGGCTGGAAGGGAAAAGACTCAACAAAAAGGGTCCTTTTACAGTGTGCAAAGCCCGCTGACAGGCAGAGCAGAGAGATCGGTTGGGTTTTGGTTTGGGCCTTGGGTGATAAATCACAAATCCGGCCCCAGGAGCTCCAAGAGCAGCCGTTTGTAACAGTAAGAACAACAAGGGAAACTCAGCAGGGTTGGTTACGTGGTTCTACAGCACGTCGGTCTTTGTGCACCTTCCCTCATTCGTTAAGGCTATGGCTAATTTGCTGTACTAACCTGGGCCTACATCTACAGCCCCATTCTCCTCCGGAAGGTGGGGGGTTTAGTAAAAAAATCACCCACAGGTTATGTCAGGACCACCTCCTGCTTTGATCTTGGTCCAGATCTGTCTCTGGTTTCTCTCAAGGAGCCAGAAGGAGGCTGTGAGGGAATTTTACTCTCTTTAGATACTGCTCTTAATTTCTCTGTCGTGTTTCTCGTAGTTTTAGGCCCCAAGGCTCCAGTCTTGTTCTCCTGGTTTCAGACCAGTTCATTATCTGCTTACTGAGCCTCAAAGTTTTGAACTCCGTCCTTCCACCACCAAATCACTTCCCCGTTCGTTACCCATGGGCCTGGCCGCAGGCCTTGAGCACTGCTCATTTTTGGGGGCAGTAGGTGTCGTAGCTGCGTTCCCACCACCATGAGCTTCATGGGACCAACCCACCCGCTCCTCTGTGGGGCAAGAAGGGGGTCACGCAGGGTTTCAAACGGAGGCGGCCCCGTGGGACTGACCGTGGTGAGGCTGGTTGAGGAGCTGCTGAATGGCCAATTTCCTGGCCAGAAGGAAGTCGGCGAGGGCCTGGCGCGGAGAGCTGTCCTCCAGGAGCATGATGGCGCACAGGGCTTCGGCCACCGCCTGGTCCGACACCGTCTGGCTCTTCAGCAGGGCTTTGCTTTCCTGCAGGATGGTGGATCTGGCAAGGGAATGAGGTGGACAGTCACAGGTCTCTGTGCTTGAACCGAGATATTCAGGTGCGGCTATGAGATACCCCACCAAGCCAGGATGGTTTTTTTCCCAGGCAGAAGTGGGATTATCTGGGTGTTACAGGACTGGGTGAGATGTTCTTGCCCCACGGCTCCATGCGGCAGGGTGGTTGGCAGTGNCGGCGATGGTATCGGCCGCTTCGATCAGGTCGCGATAGCGCTCGCCCACCATCTGCCGCAGCTCCTCCCGCTTCTGCTCGATGCCGGCCCGTAAGCGCCGCTCCACCACCCGCAGCTCGGCCGCCGTGTGAGCCTCGAAAAGAGACTCGGCCTCGGCGCCCCGCGTCGCCATGGCCGCCTCCACCCGCCACCGGGGCGGCGCTGACGTGGGGGATGCCGNTGGAAGGGACCTTCAAAGATCATGGAATCATAGAATGGTTTGAGTTGGAAGGGACCTTTAAAGATCCATGGCATCACAGAGTGGGTTGGGTTGAAAGGAATTTCAAAGATCACAGAATCATGTCACGGTTACAGTTGGAAGGGACCTTCAAAGATTGTACAATCACAGACTGATCTGGATCTAGCTCGACCCCCTGCAGGGAGCAGGGGTATCTACAACTCCAGCAAGTTGCCCAGAGCCCCATCCAACCCCACCTCGAGCACTTCCCTGGCAAACCATCCCACCCACCCTTCTCCACCCTTCCTCCCCGGGAGCCCCCCCCGACCTGAGGTGGCTGGCGGCGGCCACTTGCCGCAGGAGGATGGGGAAGCGGGCGAGGACGGGGCTGCTGCGGGCACGGGGCGCGTCCAGCTGCAGCTGCCGNCGGGAAAGGATGGCGGGCGCCGCCATCTTTTTTACGGGCAGAGCCGCGCCCGGCCGCGGTTGTCGTGGCGACGCGGGCCCCGGGGGTGGAGAAAACACCGATTTCCTATTTATTTATTTGTTTATTATCGTTTTTGTCAGTTTCCCGGGGAAATGGGCCGGTTAGCGCGTCCTGCGGGTGCCGCTCTCGCTCCACACGCGCCGGGAGTCGGGATGAGGGTCCGTGGGGGGGGCTCTCGCCGAGCCCTTCGTCAAATTTTAATCTTTAAAAAGTGCTGCTTTTGCACACGGTTGGTAAAACCACGCTTTGGAGAAGTGTCGGGGGAGCGTGTGTGAGACACGACTGGGGTGCACCCGCTGGAAGCCAAAAGGCCGCTGTGAATAGTGTTTTATATTTTATTTTATTTTTGGCAGCTCCAAGTTGCAATACCCCCACTTCCCATCAGATCGCGCATTTGCAGCCTGAGGATCAGAGGGAGACCAGCACGCTCTGCTTTTGTGATTGCAAAAATCTTCCCCGGGCTGTAACCGCCTTTCTTGTATCAGCTTTTGTGTAAAGATTTGGTATTTTCAGACAGAAACCCAGAAGCAGCTCTCTTGTGTACGTCCTTCTGGGCACGCAGAGGTGTGACCAGAGGTCTTGGGGCAGAGAGGCTGGTGGGAGTTGGGTTCAAATCCCTTTGTGCTGCAAATCCGAAGGGGGAAGGAAAAATGGTCGGTGTTTTGGAGCGAAGGGGTTTATTTGCATGGCAGCTGTTGATGGCAAAGCTGGTTAGAGATGAACTTTGAGTTTATAGCAGAGAAAATTTCATAGAATCCCAGGCTGGTTTGATGGGAAGGGACCTCTCAAGTTCATCTCATCCAACCCCCTGCAGGGAGCAGGGACATCTGCAACTCGAGCAGGTTGCTCAGAGCCCCATCCAACCTCTGCTGGGATGGCTCCAGGGATGGGGCAGCGACCACCTCTCGGGGCAACCTGGGCCAGGCTCTCACCACCCTCAATGTCAGCAATTTCTCCCTTCTCTCCTTTTAGTTTCAAACCATCCCCCCTTGTCCTGTCCCAACAGGCCCTGCTCCAGAGCCTGTCCCCATCTCTCTTCCCCTCGATGTGTTTCCCCAGCTAGGTACCTTTGCTCTAAGGACACCCCCCATGTGTGCCCACCCCCTCCCAGTGCTGGTCTCTCCAGCAGGTGACACCTCCACCAGTAGCACTTTACACACCCTTATCTCCTCAAGACCAGCCCGGAGGTGTTGCCACCTTGGGAAAAGGAGCTTCTCCCATCCAGCCAGCTGCTCGGATCGAGTTTCTGTTGAGCTTCACCCGTGACCTCCCTATTTTAGTGTCTGCCACTGGCCCAGAGGTGCCTGTAGCTCAGTGCCCCAAGTCTGTGCTGATCGGGGAACCATCTCATGAGGTTTTGGGGCACGTGGAGCTCTCCTGTCTGAAGCTGAGACCACCCCCAGGTGAAGAACCGGGCATGATGCTCACCAACGGGGAGATGAGTGTGGGGAGGAACTGCTTTGGGAAGAGGGACTGGGAAGGAGGCATCTCTTGGGCGATGTCTTTTCTCCCAGGGAAGAATCCCAGCTTATATCCCGCTGCTCCCACCCAGCTCCGACCCACAAACACACACAGCGCCAGAAACTGTAGGAAAACTCTTTTACTTCCCTCCCACCCCATCCGTGACTCTCCCGGGGGCACAGAGAGCGACGACCGGGAGCCTTTGCCGCGGGAAGGTGGAGAAGCGATTGCCACGGTGGGAAGGCGAGGCGGAAAGCCGAGGAGCACGGGCACGTGCTCCGGTCGCCGCGTGTCACACACCAGACCCACGCACACCACACGGAGCACGGCTACAGGGACAGAGGAGCGTATGTACAGGCGGTGGGCAGCGCTGGGGGGGGGACACAACACACAACACAACGCCCAGCTTGGCAGGGAAGGGCTCCTGCCTTTAGCAGAGGATAAAACTGTCCCATCTGCCAACGTGGGAGCAGCCCCCGTGGTCCCTCCTGGCGCCACCAACCCCATGGTGCACGGGAACCGCAAGGTGGGGGGGCCCAAAGGACCCCCGAGGGGCTGGGTTAGACTTGCTCCTGGGGCTGCAGTGTCTCTACATCATGGCTATGTGTATGTACATATATGTACAACCCCCACCCCTTCCCTCCTGGCCTCCCAGCGTGGGGTGGGATGGTTGGGGCGTCCTGGGCTTTCCGTCCCTCGTCATCTCCCGGTCAGGACGGCTCGAGGTTGGTTCCCCTGAGCGGAGCGTGGCTGTTCTCCTGCCTTGGATTTTTGCAGTCCAGGTCCTGGAGCCAGCAGGGAGCCAGGCTGAAATCCATCGGGAGACGCCCAGGTGCCAGGCCGGGAAAGGGCAGCGGTGTCCTTGGGTTGGAAAGCAGCAGCTCTCGTTTCAGATCTAGCTCTGGGAAGGTCGGTTTGGGGTCCACTCTGCCCTTTGCTCGTGTCTTGATGGAGATTCCCTCTTTGCCCAGCCCCGGCAGAGGGGATGGAGACTCTCCCTCTTCACGGCAAGGGCTGAAACAACCCCCCCCAAGATGAGAGTCGGGCCCCGCTCTAAATCAGCGGCGTTGAGCCGGGCAGCTCTCGTTGCCGGGGATGGAGCTGGCTGGGGGTGGACGGATGGATCACGGGCTGCACCCCTGCCCCCGAGGCCGGCTGCGTGGTGCAGGTCCGGGAGGGAAGGGACCTCTCTGTGGAGTTTCCGTCAAAGACAAGGCTCTTCCCACGGTGACGGGAGATGGGGCAGCGCGGGTCAGTAGGAGATTATTTTAAAGAAGTCCAAGGCAGCTTTGGTGCTGATACGAGGAGCCGTAGAGACGCGACGGGAAGGCTCCGGGTCCAAACCCAGCAGAGCGGAGTTTGGCCATCACGAGCCAGGCTGGGGCTGAGGTGGGCACCGAGCTTTGTGTCCCCAAGGGCAGAGGAAGCTGGAAGAGCAAGGATGCTTCCTCCACAGGGGTCGAGGAGCAGCTGTGGAGCTGCTCCTCAGCTTTGGGGTTCCTCGTCTGTGCGGGGGGCAGCCAGGGGCAGGGAGGGGAAGGGGAGTTGGTTTCTTACAGGCTTTGTGGGGGGGGTCACACAGGTGCTGGGACTGGCAGCGCCTTGCAAGAGCGACCAGCCACAAACACCCCCGGTGACAACCCCAGCCCAGCTCCATGGGGCCAGATCCGTGCTCCCGGCGTACAGGGGAGTTCTGTGGGACACGCGGGGCTCTGCTTCCCGTCACCTCTGACCTGTGAGGAATCTGTGCCCGCTGCTCCGGTCGGGAGCTGTAATTCATTCCCCCCTGCCCAGGGAGCGGCAGCGGAGCCGCTCCAGCGCCGGCAGGATCAGCCCGTTCTCTCGGCAGCAACTGGAAGAGATTTCTCATTCCGCCGCCAGCAGCCCCACGAGGCTTTTTCAGAACAGATCCAATATCGGGTCAAGTTCCCTCTAAAATCAAGTGGCTGGGAAGGAAAACTTTGTTACTCGCAACAGCGACAGGGCTGCTCTTTATTAGCCAGCAATGAACCGGCAGCAGGTTTTATTTCGCTGGTTTTCCTGCCAGCGCTGGGCTGCGGCTCCCTCCCCTGCTCGGCAGTTTCGCTCTCCTGCCCTTTTTCCGGGGATGACTCGTGGCAGAGCGGCCGTGGAGGGGTCCTGGCAGCCCCCTAGGAGCTGCCTCATACTCCTGCACCATCCCACCTTGGTGGCCTTTGGGATGTTGGTGGCAGCCCCCCCCTTCCCCGTGCCCACCTCGCTCCTCACCCGCGGCCCCGTTACCTCCTGCCTGAGAAAGCCCCTGGATGCAAAGGTGGGGAAATGGGATATTTCAGCTCTGACCCCCCCTTACACAGCTCTGAGCTGCCAGAAATGTCACTACTAGGGGGGTTTTGCCAGGATAAAGCCGATCTGGGCGCACACAGCGCTGGGTACGGGTCCTTCCTGGGGTTAGAAAGCCAGGCTTTTCATATTTCCAACATTAAACCGGCACTGGGAGGAGATGCTCCCAGCTGGGAGGGGTCCTGCTGGAGGCTCCCATGGGTGTGCAGCTGGGAACAGGCATCTCCCTCCTACCCCCAGCATTGGTCAGGGGGTTAGTGGCAGGGTTTGCACAGGCAGGACCACGCTGGTGGGTCTGGATCTGGCCCCACTGGGGGTGCCAACATCAGGGGGCTCAAGGCACCCCCTTCCCCACTGCCTCCCTCGCTTGCCGCACCAATAACCCCTCCGAATATGAAGCATCCCCAGCCCCGCTGCCGCGGCGGCACCGGATCCGTATCCTCACAGGGGGCTCGGCCGCGCCAGGCCCGGCCATCGCCATCCGATCTCTCCCTGTACCCTGACACGCTGCTCGGGTTGGAATTCCTGCAGCACCAGCAGTGCATCCCACGCTGTCCCAGAGCCCGGGTTTGGCTTTACCTCCCTCCCTGTGCCAGGAGAGCGCTCGGTGAGCGGCTGCCTGCGCAGCCGGGCGCGGGCAGGTGCCCGCTCAGCGTCGAGCCCCGGCGCGTTCCCCAGAGGAGCAGTAAATAGTTAAAAGCAAATCTAAGCTGCCAACGCTCAGCTTTGCCCGGCAGAAATTCCCTCTCAGCCCTGCGCCGCGTCCGCTGTGCCAGGAGCACGGAGCCCTTTTTTGGGGGGGCTGGTGAGGGGTGCTGGGGTGGCACATTGGGACGTGTGATGCCCCCGGGGAGGGGAACACGGGGTGGGGGGGACCAGGCAGAGCCATGGGAAAACTTCTCTGGGAGCATCACCCTGGGAGGATGTGGCCGAGCCAGGCGGTCGCCCCGAAGCGGGCGGCACCTCATCGGCAACGCTTGGAGCGTGAGGGGAAAGCTCCGTGTCTGCCGGTGATGGGGCCGGTGCGGGGATGCCAGGGTGGGATGGGAAAGGGGAGGGTGAGCGAGACCCGGGTGTTTTCTCCAGCTCAAGCACCGCGTTCCCAGGGCTCGGCTCTGCAGCCAGAGCCTGTGAACCGCGGCTGGCCTCTGGCACAGAAACGGCTCCCGGGTTTCTGGCAGGAAGACAGCTCTTCTCCCGCTCCCCCGGGCTTTTCCCTTGTGCTCCTGCCTTGGAAGCCCAGTGGTCTGCTCTGCCCGGTTCCCTCGGTTCAGGGTTAAGTCCTCAGCATCGCCCGCCTCTCGTCCCCCATCCATCACCCCTTCCTGCAGCGTCACTTGCCTGGAAGGAGCAGGGTGGGTGTCACCGGCGGCCGGTCGATGCTGGCTCCCCACACGCCGTGGGGCAGGGAGCTCCAGCGATCCTTGGAGCTGGGGCAGGACAAGCCCAGCTCTCGCCCAGGTGCAGAAGCTGTTGGCAGCGCCGCAGCCCCTGCCAGAGTGCTCCAAACCCTTGGGGTTTAATTCTTCCGAGGATTTCCCACCAGGAACTGGTGCCGGGCGATCGCGTCGTGGCCGCTCGGGGAGGGCAGAGATTCTGGCTGCGGGCCCAGGGCGGGACCGGCTGCCAGCAGATGCAGGTGGCAGGAGGGGCAGCGGCTCCTGGGGTGGGAAAAGGAGAAAATCCTCCATCCGAGGAGAAAACCTGCGGGCAGACAACGTCACAGCGGGAGGAGGGAAGGGGCTCTCCCGCAGCAGGAGACGACAGGGCCGGAGGAGGCAGGGTGGGAGCGCGGTGGAACCGCACCACTCTGTCCCGCTCCTGGCGTGCCAGCTCCGGGCAGGGCGGCGGTTCCAAACGGTGCAGTCAGACATCAGCAGGGAGGTGATGGAATAACTGAGCAAAACGTGACCCCAAATATCCTCGTCTCCTCGAGGAGGGTGGCTGTGGGACTCGCCGGGGAGCTCCCTCTAGGTCTTTGCTACAAGACGGAGCGTCGCCACGGTGGCGTGTGGCCTCAGCTCCTCCTGGGGTCAGCCTGCTGCGTGCCTCTGTCCGTGTGCGAGCCCCCATCCTAGGGCAGAGCACCCAAAGCCAACCAGCCCCAAGGGTAACACCGGTGGAGCCACCCCGGCGATGCCTGTGGCCCGTGGTGGCACTTTGGTGGTGAAACGAGCCCTATTGCTACGAGTTGTCTTTGTTTTCCCGGCGAGGCAGCTCCTCTTGAACCAAATCCTTCCCAGCCCTTGAAAGCCAACCCTCCAGCTCCTCAGGAGGAGCCCAGCTGAGGAGCCCCACTACCCATCCATCTTGTGTGCCACCAACGTCCCCTAAGGTGGCTCTCCTTGCCCTGACTCCTCCGTGCGTCCCGCTGCCAGTTGGGAGCAAATGGAAGAGAGGAGAGCGAAGGAAGGACGACCCTGCTGTCTTCTCAGATACTCGTCTGCAGGTCACCATTGAGCAGGGTCCTTTGGGTTTCTGTGGTCTCGTTGAGCCTGGATTTGTCCTGCTTGCTGTCGCTCCGGTCCGCCTCGTCCATGCCGCTGACCTTCACCAGGCAGAGGACGTTCTGAAAGCTTTTCTTGAAGTTGTCGGACAAGAAAGCGTAAAGGATGGGGTTGGCACAGCTGTTGGCGTAGCTGAGGACCACGACGAAGTCGAACATGCCCTTGAGGACGGGCGTGGGCACAATCAGGACGGAGACTGAGGAGACGTTAAAGATGTAGAAGGGGAGCCAGCAAAAGATGAAGACAGCGACCACGATGGAGACCATCCTGGTGACTTTCTTCTCGGACTTTTTCCTCTTGGAGGAGCCCACTCTGATGCCCGAGGACTTGACTTTGATAATGATGAACAAGTAGCAAAGGCAGATGATGGTGAGGGGCACCAGGAAGCCCAGGATGAAGGTGTAGATGATGAAACCCGTGTACCAGGCGCCCGACTCTCCTGGCCAGATGATGGTGCAGCTACTCCTGCCGTGATTATGCTGCACCCCAGCATAAATCATGATGGGCATGATCACCAACAGGGACACCCCCCAGACGGCCACGTTGATCATTTTGGCTGTCCTGGGCCGCCTCCACTTGGCAGATTTAATGGGATGGACGACAGCCAGGTAGCGGTCAACGCTCATAACCGTCAAGCAGAAGATACTGGTGAACTGGTTGATCCCATCCACCGTCATGACAATTCTGCAGATGGCTTTGCCAAAGGGCCAGTGCACCAGGGCGACCTGCATGGCCAGGAAGGGCAGGCCGAGCATGAACAGCTCGTCGGCGATGGCCAGGTTGAGGATGTAGATGTTGGTGATGGTCTTCATCTTGGCGTAACGAAGGATGACGTATATCACCAGCGTGTTGCCGCACAGCCCGATGATGCAGACCACGAAGTAGATGAAGGTGAGGATGGCGTTGCTGGTCAGGTCGAAGTGGTGGCCCGTGGCGTTCTGCGAGGCGTTGGCGGGCGCCTCCACTGAGAAGTTGTCGAAAGGGGAAGCCGGGGAGAACCAGAACGCGGTGGCGTTGGGCAGCTCGTATTCCAGCTCCATGGCTCTGCTGGTCCCTGGGCACTGCTGGTTCAGAGGAGCCGAGATGTCATCTTCCCTTACTCTGGGGATAGAGGAGAAGATTCTAGAAATCAGAGAATAAATAAGAACGACGGGATTCCTGAGGAGGATTTGCCCACCCTGCTGCCAGGCTCCGTGGGAGAGATGCTCCCTGGAGAGGCTTTCCCCAAACCACCCCTTCTGTCACTTCTGGAGCCCGTGCGGTGTTGAGCGATCAGCCCTGGACACACCACCGCTGCTCCCGATGCCGGCGTTACCGGAGACCTTCCGACTCTCCAAATCCAACCCGTGAATCCCCCAGCGGATGCGACCGATTCCCGGAACACCCAGCGCAGGGAGCAAACCTTCCGGCCGCGACCCGACCCCGGGACGGGCACCCCGAGGGCGGACGGCTCCGGTGGCCGATGAACACGGGCTGGGGGAACAGCCCCCCACCCCCTCCATCCCCGGTACCCAACCCCTCCGCTCCCCGCCGCCGCCACCGGACACCGGGGCGGTGCT
>VWZK01002489.1:151564-246168 GCA_013396935.1 Baryphthengus martii | reverse complement strand
GGGCGGCTCTGCGGGGCCGGGGCGGGGACAGCCCGCACCGCCGTGCCCACCCTGCCCGCGGTGCCCACCCTACCTGCTCTGCCCTCCTCTTCCCACCCTTCGTTGGATAGAGATTGGATATTAGGAAGCGCTTCCTCACGGAAAGGGTGATCGGATTTTGGAATGCGCTGCCCGGGGAGGCGGTGGAGTCGCCATCCCTGAAGGTGTTTAAAAGGAAAAACTGGATGTGGCACTTAGTGCCATAGTCTAGCCCGTGTGGTGGTATCATAGGTCACAGGCTGGACTTGGTGATCTCAGAGGTCTATTCCAGCCTCAATAATTCTGCGATTCGTGCCTTGCTTGCGCTGCCCACCCTGCTCCTCTGCCCGCCCACCCGTCATCCCGTGCCCACCCTGCCTCCCCCCTGCCCTGCCGGCGCCCTGCGAGCCCAGCAGGGTACCTGGGCTGCCTGTGGCTCCGGGAGGTGCTCCCAGAGATACCCCCGATCGTGCGGTTCCAGGTTTTGTGCCTCTGCTGCTTGCCGAGGCTGTCGATGCTCAGGGAAGGGTGCCCAAACCCAAGGGGTCCCATGGGTGTGTGCTGGAGGTGCCGAGCAGCTGGCAGCGTGGGCACAAGGACCTGGCTCCGCCTGCCTGGCTCCACGGGGCTGCCAGCAGAAAACACCTCGCGGGGCCGCGCGCCCCTCGGCTCCTTCCTCTTCCTCCCATGGCCTTGGCTTTGCTGCCTGGCTCCTGCTGCAGACGCCGATTCTCCAAATTTTGATTCTGGCAATAGCGCAAAGGGCCTGACTTCTGATGGGAGGGACGGGCCAGGGTGATGGCAGCGTGACGGCCACGCTGTCACCCCAGCTGGAGACCCCCAAGAGGTATCTGAGAGTCTCAAAATCTCCCAGGAAGCTGGGAGTACCTTAGCCTCAGGATTTTACACCTTGCCACCAAAAGCAAGCGAATCAGGTCCTTGCCGGCTTGGTAGAGCCTGGGGGAGGCGGGAAGGTGCTGAGGTGGTTGCCCACAACTTTGGGATCTCTGGGGACTTGCGCAATACGGGTGGCTACTGCCAGAGCCTCTCCCTCTGCAGTTACCCGGTAACGACAACCGGAGAGGGAAGACCCAAAAAAAGAGAGGTCTGGGGGAGATAACCTCTGCTCTGGTTTGTTTGAGATCTTGAAAGCAATTAAATAATAGCGATTCGTTTCCCCCCCTCCCCTTTCTATCACTGATCAAAAGAGACAATGGAAAGCAGGAAATTAAGAGTGACTTGGAACAAAGAGCCCGGAGCGAGGCTGCCGATTGCGGCGAGAGGGGCTGGGAGATTCTGCTTTCCACTTCCCCAGGTAGATCTGAAGACACCGGGTCCTGGAGCACGAGTGAGAACCACGATCAGCCTCATGAATCCTTAGGGGGCTGGAAAAGGCTTCTCCTGAAGCAAATGATGTGGAAACTCACATCCCAGTAAAAGCCCGTGAGGAGGGAGGACGGGGAAGCAGGAGGTTTGACTGACGTGGGCAGGGAATTGAGTCTCTGTGGGTTTCCGGGGTCTCTACAATTGGGGTGTCCCATCGTGTGGCACCCGTGTGAGTCCTGAGGGCAGCTCTCGGGGTGCCGCTCGGGGCAAGGTGCCTACAATGGACCCGAGAACCACCGGCCGGGCTCTGCCCGCTGGAAACTCCACCAGAGGTGCGGGCAGATGAGGGATGTTGCCCCACCCTGGGGAGCAGGGAGTGCAGCTCGCCAGCCTGGCACGGGACAGCGTTTTGATGCCTTGTGACCTTTTCAAAGCTGTCTGATCCTCTCTCGGCTGGTTCCTGTGCCCAGGAGAGATGCCCTGACCGTGCCCTTCCGTCAGCGCTGCGTCGGCAGCCGTCGCCGGTGGGAAGGGGAGAGTAAAGCCTTGGTGTGCTCTTTTCCAGCGCTGCCTCCTTGGATTCCTCTCCTAAATAGGTGATGCTGCCACGTCCTTCCCTGGGGTCCCTCGGCCCGTGGGCACCGAGCCTTGCTCGTGGCAGGATGATGTGCTGTGGTCCCCCCTCGCCCTGGCAGCAAGAGCAGCACCCAGGCTGGGCTCACGGTGGTTTCTCCCGGCACCCAGCACGGTGCTGAGAGTCATCATCCTGCTCTGCCGCCGGCTGGAGCAGCAAACGGCCGGGGCAGGGTGAGTGTGGGGATCCTGGGGAGCTCGGAGCTGCCCGGGGAGCCTCAGGGCTTTGTCTGCCCTCTGCCCTTTGCTTTCACCTCGGTGGGAAGCTGGTGTTGGCTGCAGGGGCCAGGGAGCTGTGTGAATTCAGCCAGTTTGGCTAAAAGCAGATCTGATTTTCATTAAAAAAAAACACCTCAAAATGAATGAAATGCTGGGCTGGTGTGTGGTAAGGGGCTGATCTGAGCAGATACTCATCCTGAGAGGAGTGCAGCAGCATCTGGCTGGATTGGGAAGCCATGCTGGAGCATCTTGGGGGTTTATTATTATTATTTATTATTATTATTATTTATTATTATGTTGCTTTGATTTAGGGCTGAATTTAAGCTTAGTGCAGTGTCTGATCTGGATCTCTGGGTGGTTCAGAGAGGTGTTGTACCCCAGCAGCTGCTTTGGTGCTGGCAGATAAACTCCTCTTTGTCCTTCAGCCTGGGAAGCATCCTCTCTGCTGAAAAGCACTTTCCTGGCAGGGGCTGGATATAGGAGAAACTCAACGGCATCTTCCCACACGGCTTCGACGGCCGATATAACCCAGGGGAGAGGGGCACGGGGATTATGTGACCAGAAAGCAGTTTGTAAAGTCCTTCCAAGTTTTTCTGCCCTCCGTTCCCAGTCGTTCCGCAAACGCTCCCCATGGAAAACGTTGTTTTCGACCCCTGTCCTGGAAACGAGTGTTGTAAGGAGCTGGGGGTTTGGTTGCCAACGGAGGGGTAGGGTGAGCTGCCCTTTCTCCCCGATACGTGGACGGGAGGCAGCGAGATCTCCGGCATTTTGCGGGGATGAAGGAGGCCGTGATGGACTGGTGGGGCTCTCTGACGGTGGAGCGAAACTGGGGGAACTGGGAGGCAGCTGGACGCTCCCCAGCAGTCAGGATTTGCTCCTGTGCTCCGCTCACCTGCAGCCACCTGGCACTGCTGGGGGAGAGCTGGGGGTTCTTGGAGCTTTTGGGTCCCAAGTGGGTGCCGCGGGGTCCCTGCTCAGCCCTGTCCATTGCTGTCCTCAGGGATCACCCCTGCCCATGGATCTTCTGCTGGTCTCTCCCATTACCTCAGTTAATGACCAATGGCAAAAATAATTTCTCTGTGATCCTGGTTGTGCTGGGGACAGGTCCCTGGGGGTTAAAGCTTCTTCTCGTCTCCTTTCCTCTGGGTGCCCGGCTTCAGTGTCCCATGGTGTGGCGAGAAGGACCTTTGCAAGGAGTGAGGTGATGTGCTGGCCTCAGTTTCCCCAGGGCTCGTCATCACCGTTCCAGAGCAGCAAAGCGTCCCTGAGCAGCTCTGCCTCCACCTACAGGGCTTCACTGCCCTTGGGGGGACTCTCCCGTCTCCCGTGGCCATAGATCCAGGGCGAGCACAGGCAGAGATGACTCTGGTGTTTCCTCTCCCATGTGGCACTGCCCTTTCCCTTCCCATCTCCAGCCCAACAGCCCCGAGCGGCTTTGGTGGTTGGGCTGACGCCGGGCTGGATGCTGCCCGGCTCAATGACATGGATGCCTGGGATGGGGGGGACGCTTTGCTCCCTGCTAATTAGCTGGACGAACAGGCCTGGGCCATCTCCCCGCACCCCCGAGGCAGGGCAGCACCAGGCTGGTTGCTGCTGGACGCTGTGATCTAATCGAGCAGCGGATGATTGATGGGGAGGGAGAGGCACAGGAGCCTCCACCTGCCGCCAGGTGGGTGGTAACATCCCCACACACCCCACAGCATCCAGACCCCACGGGATGTGGATTTCTTTGCAGCCTGGGATGGTCAGAAGCTCTCCCGGGGGGATCCCACAACCCTCCACGCACGGTTCCTTCCCCAGGGGCTGCCTCCTGCTCCCGCCAGACCTCCCTGCAGACAAATCCTTCTTCCCTCTCCTTCCTCCCCATCCTCTCGCTGCCATTATTTGCCTTCGTAATTATTTTATCGATCTCTGCCGAGGGGAGCCGGGCGGGGCTGTGGTGAAAGCTGCCGCTCGCGCTCCCTGGGGGTCACAGCACCAAACCCCTGACGCTTAACGAGCTTTTGGCAGCCAGGAACCGCGGCCTCCGCTCCTGCCCGTGCCTCTCCCCGCTGCGCCTGTCTCCTTGGAGGGTCACGAGTGCAAGATCAGGACTTAGCAGCACTCTGCATTTGGCAGCCGGGCTCCCTGCTCCGGCTCGAGACGTCAGCGCTGGTTACGGCACCCGCTGATCCGCCGGTACCCGCAGCCGCGGGTCGTAGCCCGGTGCTGGTGGGACTCTGTGCTCCCCCTGGCCTTGCTCGGCGTCTGTCGGTCGCCTCTCTCCCGGCGAGCCCACAGCCAGCAGAGAAACATAAAGCTGTCACTTTGTGCCCTCTGACTAAGAGATGCCTGTAGCTGGCGGGATGGAGGTGGCGCTGCCCGTGGAGCTCAGTCCTCTGGGATGGCTCCAGACGCTCCTTCAGCTTGGCAGCCGCCTTGGGGTGGATCCAGGCTGGCTCCATCCACTGCCCCAGTGTGACACGGATGGATTTGGGTTGGGAAAGAGCCCAGCTGTGAGCCCAGCCTGTGGAAAGGGGACACAGGGCGAGAGCAGAGGGACCTCGCTTGCCGTGCCTGATGAGAAGCACATCTGGGGCGTCTCCAAGCCTGTGGTGCCCTGGGCCATGGCCGTGTTGGGACGTGTCTCTCTGCACCTTCTGCCTGCCCACAGCTACCCCAGGCATCCCTCAGGAGTTTTATTGCAAAAAAAATGGAGGGATTTGGGTCTGCCCAGTGGCCTCGGGGCTCCCCAGGGCCTGGACCGTGGTGCTGCCCCTTGTAGCAGCTCACACACCTGAACGAGAGATTGCACAAGAATTGGTGTCCTTTTTGTTGTTTAAAATGTGTTTTAGGGACTCCAGGTAACACGTGGTTATGCCCATGGTCTCATCCTTCCCGGTGCTGCTGCAGGCAGGGCCGTGGAGGTAACTGCTCGTTTGCCCAGTGTGGGGAAGGGGCCGGACTGGACCCTGTCCCCATCCCTCTGTTATCCTGGGGAAGGTGACACGGCAGTGTCCCTGTCCCTGCACACGGGGGAAGGAGGAGTGTGAGCTGATTTTGTTGATGCTCCTTCTCGAAGTCATCCTGACTGTCCCCATTGCTCGGGGCTGCCCACGTGTCCCCAGGCAGGGACATCCCTGCCAGCTGCCCCCACGCCCCGTGGCAGCGCGTGGGGCAGGCTCCCGTGTCAGCGGTGTCCCCAAGGCCAGCTCTGCCCGCTCACCAGCTGTCCCCAGCCCTGCCAGCGCCGCTGTCACGGCTGGCTGGGGAACCCCCGGGGTGACCAGGGGACCTCTGTTTGCTCTGTCCCCACGTCCCTCCCAGCTGGCGTCTTGTGCGGCATCTGCCTCGTTACGGGAGCTAATGAAGGATGGAGGCAATTACAGGGGGAGATTGATTAAATCCTAAATCAGGGAGGTTTCAAATGGCCTTGACCTTTCCCAGCTGTGTCAGGGGAGGCCGAGCAAAGGCTGTGAAAAGAGAAACGCTCTCGTAAAGAAGGGCAATGTTGCAAAAGAGCTGGACGTGTCCTTCGGCCACCCCCTGCACCTTCTGGCGTGGTGCGAACAGGAGGCAGCAGCAAGCTCCTTCTGCCTCCTGCCAATGCTGCTGAGCTACTGCGCAGGAATCGCTGCCAGAGCTGCTTCTGCCCCCAGCCCATCTGGGGCTGCAGGACCGGCCACCGTGTGCCCCGGGACGGAGCTTTGAGGGGATGGCAGCGGGTAGGAGAGGACACGGTGGTGCCCGATGCACCCCCTGAAAGCCTTGTGGGGGGATGGATGGCGGGATGGATGGATGGATGGATGGATGGGTGGTAGGGGGTTGNCGACACCAAGGCCGGGGACCCGCGGTAGGGTGTTGGGGAAGGGACGCGGTGGGGTGGTGGGGTGTTGTGTCCCCCCTCCCGCCTTGGGGGTTCGGTGGGTGCTGGAATGTGGGGGGGTTGTTGGAAGGGGGTCTCCCTCTCCTCAGGGCCGCGGAGCTGAGGGGGAGTCTGGCCCAAGCAGCCGCCCCACAGGGTTTGGTAGCGGCCCTGGGGTGAGGCTGGGGGCNGTGGATGGATGGATGGATGGATGGGTGGTAGGGGGTTGTTTCCAGTGGGTTGCCACGTGCTAGTCATTAAAGCGCAGCCTCGGGGTGCTAATGAGCACGGCTGATTGCACCGCACGGGCACAGCTCATCACACCCACGGCGGGGCCACGCTGTGCTTCGCAGCAAGCGACGCCCTCGGGGCACTCCAATCCAAAGCCCAGCGGGAAGCCTTGCCAGGGGGTCACCTTGCCGCGGGGGGCGGCCTGTGTGGCAGTGACGATGNGCAGGGAGGGCCTTCGAGGGGAGGGAGAAGGTCTTAGGGGGTGTATTTTGATATGTTTATGTATCAAGGTAGAAATACGCGTATATTAGGATGTATTTACATGTCTCTATTTATACACACACATGTATTTTCTCGGTGGCACTGCTCCCCAGGCCCTTCCCCGGTGCAGGGAGCAGGCTGTGCTCAGATCCCCCCACCCTGGTCCTTGGCAGCCGCTCGGGCACAGCCCTGAGCCGTGTTTTGGTGGCCAGTCTCCAGGATTTCGCTCGGTTCCCCTTTTGGTTTGGTCCCGGGGCCCCTCGAGCCGGGTGCTGCGAGGGCGTTCGCCTTCAGCGCCAGTAAAACTGGTTTTCGGCACGAGCAGGTGCCTCTGAGAAGTGGGATGTGGGGCAGGTGCCTGGGAACCGCCCGGAAAACATTGGGAGAAGTGTCTCCTTGCTCAGTGAGGTTCCAACACCCTTTCTTTGTGCTCTGCCCTGGTGCCTGCTCAGGGGGGCTGAGCCCAAAATCAGCGTGGAGTTGACTCCAGGTGGAGTGGGGCGGATCCTGTCCCTCCTGCTCCTCTAAACTCGGATTAAATTGCAAAGTTTCCCTTAAGAGGAAGAGAGAAGCTTCGAGAGGTGGTGCAGGGAGGATAGTTCAGCTCATTCTCTCTCTGTTGGTGAGGTTTGGGGCGCCTTTCTATTAACCAGGGAGGAATTTGAGGGTTATTCCCTGTGTTTAAACACCAGGCGCTTCTGCTGATGCATTTTTCTCTCTCCTAGGTCAGCATGATCCCGGGGCACGGGCCGGTGATCCAGTCGGTGCTGGGAACGTTCTTCACGTGGGGGCTGACGGCGGCTGGCTCGGCGCTGGTGTTCGTGTTTTCCAGCGGGCAGGTGGGTGTTGGGATCACATCTTCCCTCCCCGGGAGGTGAGCGGGGTCCGGGATGGAGACCTGTGCTCTGCTCCTGGGTGGGTTTGCGTGGTCTTAAGTGTGAGGGACTTGCTATTGACACTGGGAGGTCCTGGGGCAAGAGGAGGTAAAAAAAAAAAAGGTGAAAACCCAGCTCATTTCTCTCCTGTGTGTCAACAAAGAGGAGAAGGAAATCAAATTCCTGGCCCTGGGCTGTGGTATGTGCCGTAGCGCAGCTCGTGGGGCTCGGGAGAAGGGGCAGAGCCGCAGGCAGGGCTCTGTGTTTGGAACACCAGGTTCTCCTCCTTAACCTGCTTTGGCTTCCACGCCGCCGACGCGGGATTCGGGTCAGGCTGCGCTCGGAACGAGCAAAGTGCCGGTCGTTAAGGCGCCTTGCATTCCCAAATTAGAGGCCTCCCTTGCCTGGCGTGTTCGAAAATTGCCCGGATGGATTTATTATTTATGCCTCTGTCTTGTGATGATTTATTCAGGAGCCGGTTGCGGGGCGAGATTCCCGTTGCAGCCGCACGCCGGGTTTCTTGCTGGGGGAGGGTGATGTGCTAAAGGAGAAAGATGGCACTGGGAGTGGAGTGGGCAGGATACGTGCTGGCTTCCTGGGAGACTGGTGGCTTTGTTTATAGCAGCCTCTTTTTAATGGAATCCAAGTCTCTGATGGGAAGGGACACACTCCAGGGCAGCTGGCACAGACGGGCGGGAGAGCTTCGGATTTTCCCGTCCCCGTCCTTTGGCACGGGCGCCGGACGGGGCCGAGCCCAGTCGTAGGGTGGTAGGGGTTGGAAGGGACTTGTGGAGATCATCTGGTCCAACCCCCCTGCCAAAGCAGGATCACCTAGGACGGGCCACACAGGAACGCATCCAGATGGGTTCCCAAAGTCTCCAAAGAAGGCGTCTCCAGTTGGGTGGGTGGAGGGAGGGAGCCAGGATGCATTACAGGGTGGGCTCCTCTGTGTGAGGAGCACAGAAATTGCTGGGGTTGCAGAAACTGGGGAAGAAGGTGATCTCAACGAGGCAGGGGCGCAGCTGCCGTCCCCCCTCTGCACGGTGGTTCCTCTCCTCTGTTTCTACTGGGAGTAAACGGTGTGTTTTGAGCTTGGCTTTGTTTGTTGTTTGTTTTTTTCAGAGGCGGATCCTAGATGGGAGCTTAGGCTTCGCCGCGGGGGTAAGTCCAGCATCCTGTTATTCCTTGTCCCTGCCTGTTCTCCTGCCAACGCCCCTGGAGCCCCCACCACGCTTCGTTTGCTCGGCCGCTCGCGTTCCTTGGATAATTGCCCGAGGGGCAGGCGGGACAGGGAAGGGTACAGATGTGGTGCTGGTCACGTGCCTCTCCGGTGAGGGTGGAGGTGGCACGAGGCGGGTCACGAGGACGCCGAGCTGCCCACCCTGGATCTGGCTCTCTCGAGTTAAACTCTTCTCGTTTCCCTGGGCTTCTGAATCGTTCCTCCTGGAGCGCTGGTGGGATCGATCCCGTACTCTAGCAGGCATCAGGATGAAGGTGGGCCAGGAGACCCTTGTCCTGGAGGCTCCTGTGCAAAGCTTGCCTCGTGCTTCTTGCTCTCTTGCAGAGCCTGGGGGCTTATAACTCTTGGGAGAAGGGGAAGTAAAGATGTTGCAGCTCCCCATCCGGGGTGCATGCAGAATACGGGGCTTGCCGCATCCTTCTCGAAGGAAGATGTGAAACTGTGCGGCTTAAAATTGTACTGGGGCTTGTGAAGGTGGATCTTCTCCCTCTGCCCGGCTGCTGGGGCGATGGGCAGCGGGTGGAAGCTCATTCAGACTTGTTAGATCACGTTTGTTGTCCTCCAGGTGCTGCCGTGTGCCCGAGGGCCCCGGGGGGGAGGTGTACCTTCCCCCTGGGCACAGGGCTCCTCCCGGACCCCTCTCTGGGTGGCTGGCACCCCGGGAGAGATGCGGGCGTGTTTTGGGTGAGCTGTGCCCCGCAGGCTGTGCGTGGAGCGGGGCTCCCTCCTCCCCACGCGCCCCCAGATGCCGCCGATCGAAGTGCGGTTCGATGGTTTGCGGCTCCGGGAATCGCGGTTCTTCCGCTTTTCCCAGCGCCTGGAGCAAATCCAGCTGCACGGAGCGAGAGCCTGCTGAGGGAGGAGGGTGTGAGATGAAACTCTGCAAAGCTCCGCTCGCTCCCTAACGAGCTTCCCCCCAGGAACGCGCCTGCGACCTGCTAACGATGTGAATAATTCATCTCCTCTGCCGAGGCGGGTTCTGGGGCCGGGGTTTGTAACGGAATCGCTTGCCTTAGGAACGGCCCTTGCTGGAGCTTTCCTCTGGGCTTTGATTGCTGAGCTGATCTTCTCTGGAAGGCACACCCTGCAAAGCCAGCCAGAGCTGCCTCCGCGGCGTCGGGGAGATGCTGCTGGGGACAGCGTGGGCTGGCCTGTCCCCTCAACGTGGCTTTGCTGGCCCAACTGGGAGCTCCTGGGGCGTGGCGGGGTGTTTCTGTGGCCTGAAGTCTCCCTTGGGTGCTGCCCTGGGACAGCGTGATGCCACCCTCGCCGTGGCCATCACGTCACCCTGCCAGGCCACTGAGTCACCCCTGCGTGGCGGAGGTGTGGCTCGGCCGGTGAAGCCGAAGTCCTGCCAATATTTGCTTTTCCCCATCTTCATTCCATTTGCTGCCCTCGCAGCAGGGAAGGGGGATTTTTTCCTGGCGTCTGGAGGGGAACTGGGGTGACAGGTCCCGCTGGCAGAAGGTGCTGCCGCAGAAACCACCCCCCGAGCTCTGATCTGTGAGGGTTTCTAGGTCGTGTTCATGCGCTGCAGGTGCTGGTTGGGGTGAGCTGCCTCTGTCTCCCGGGGTCACCGCAGCTGCGTGGCCAGGACCGGCTCTTCCGCAGGACGGTGCCAAAGATCCACCAGTGATTGTGCCACAGTTGCTTCTGAGGCCGCCTGGCCCGCTGGGAGCCGGTCCTTGCTCGGTGGTCGAGGGTTTGGGTGGCGAAGATGTGGCAAAAGCACCAGAGGTTGGAATTTTTGTCTTCTTTTTCCACTCTTTTTTTTCACTTTAGCTCTGTCCAGTGTGTGACAGGGGCTGGTGTATCCCTGTCTGGCAGGCTGGCTTCACATAGATCTCAAAAATAGCTGTTTTCCCCCCTATTTTCGCTGTTTTCTCTCCCCTTCTTCCCTTTAAGAAGAGCTTTTTCACACAGCGACAACGCTCTGATCACGGACGCTCCTCTTGCTCCAAGGGATTTGTGTTTAAAACCTGAGTCTTTGATGCAGATCTCTTGTAGATAGGGACGGGATTTTCTCCGAGTGCTGGGGTAGAGCCAGAACTTAAGTTCCTCTTTATCCCTGCTCTGAAGGCTGCTTCAGGATTTAATTAAACTCCCTTTGCTCTGTCAGAGCCATCACTTCAGATCTTGCTGGTTTGGTGCTGGGCTCAAGATCTGGGTTCCAGGGAGCGTGCGTGGCGAGAGCAGGATTGCTGGGGAAACGGGATGACAGGGGGTACCCTCTTGGTAACCCTTTGCCTGCTTGTCTTCTGGGAGCTCGCAAAGCTAAATAAACCCAGAATGAATGAAAAGCTTCTCTACCACTGCTGAGCCAGGAGGAGGACATGGGACAGGGATGTCCAGGTGACCTTGAGGAGGATGGTCCAGGATGCAGAGCGTCAGGTTGAGATCCAGGAAGCTGTGGAGCTGCAGATCTGAGCTGGGGGGTCCAACGTAAGCTGGGGCCCGCTGTCAAATTCCTGCGCGCTGGGAGCTTCCCGACTGCTGAGCAAAATCCCAGTTTACATGGCTCCGGCTGACCGCGGCGGCCGGCACGAGTGTCACCTCGGGCGAAGGGAGGAGCTCAGCCCGGCCTTTGCCGGGGTGTCTGAGCGCTGAGCTCCTCTCTGCCCCGGTTTGCTTTCTGGAAATGGCAGCAAACAGCAGGTTTTGTCCGTGAAAGCCTCTCAGGTGATGCGTTGTCATGGAGATGAGGCTTCGCTAGCTTGGGCATCTGATGTGGAATTCTGGCTTTTATCTTAAATCTTGGTATTCTTAAAGAACACCTTAAAAAAAAAAAAAATATAGAGAGAAGTCTTATTTGTTCTCTTGGGGTTGTCCTGAGGTGCTGTGCTCACAGACACCGTCAGCACTTGTTCCTCCTACTGGGTCTCAGTTTGAGTATTTCTTCTGTCCCAGACGAAGCAGAAAAATCGTAAAGACTTGTCCTTTAAGCTGCACCAGGCAGGTCTGATGTTGGATGTTCCCTTTCAGTGCTGCTTAAAACAACACCAGTGATTTACAGGAGTCGACTGAGGCTGGTTCTCATTATTGGAGCCTTGAAGAATTCAAGCTAGAAAGTTTGGCAGGGAGAGTGTCCTGCCAGCCTCTCGCCTTCCTCCTTCCCTTTCCGTTCTGCCAAGGGGATCTCTGGATTGGGATTTCTGACCCACACACCGTTAACATGCCTGTTTCCCTTGGAACTTCTGCTTTCACCTCGATGATCGTGCAGGAGAGTGATGAGATGTTGCCTCTTGCAGTGGACGAGAAGAGGGTTTTAGTTTTAATGCGGCGACAGGACACTGGACTTGGCTGTGCTGGACTCTCCTCCTCACCCTGGGGGCCAGCAGGACCAGCTGCAGTTGGGGACAAAGATCAGTTGTCCTGTTTATTCTGTGTTTGCAGGGGAAAAAAAAGCTCTGAAGGTGCGTGGGCTGAGCTGGGACGGGGCCAGCTCTGTGGTCCAGGGGGGACCCGTGTCGAGTCCCTGCCTGGAGGGAGCTCCTGGTTCCCGGGGGTCAGCAGTGGAGACCTGCTGTCCTAGTCTGACACCTGTCAAGCCCTGGGAGAGGTGCTGGGGCACAGTGTGGTTATAAATCCTGCCGCCTGGCACGTTCCGAGGGTTTCCGATCGGCGTGAGGACACAGACCTGGCTTCGCTCATTTTCCACAGTCAGGTTTTGAGCCCAGGTTTTATCTCTGGTTCCGCTTGATGTGTTTGGGAAGGGCTTGGGCTCCCCACAACTTGGGAATGCTGCTGCCTTCTACTCCTCCCCCATCCACCACAGCTTGTTTTCCCCAGAGCCGGTGGATTTACGACGTTGTCGCATCTTGGCTCTGGAGCACCGAGTCCAAATCCAGTTTGGCAGGAGGTGCGTGTCCCGGTGCCAGCGTGCCGGTGCCGCTGGTCCCCTGCTCCCCAGCTTGGCTGGGCTGAGCTGAGCGAGGCTTTGTGCAGGAATCCGTACCCTCTGCGAAGTGGCTTCGTGTTTTATTGATGTGGGCAGAGCCCGGGTGGGTTTGACTCTTTTATTCCTGCCTTTGACACCGGCTTGCTCGGTGACGTCGGTGGGGTTTGGGTTCCTGTCCTGGGCTGGACAATTAACCACATTATTTCAAATCTGTGTATTTTTTTGTTTTATTTTGTTAATCCTCACTGATGCTCAGATCTTGAGCATCATCTGCTAAGGGATGTGCTGAACCAGAGGGGTCAGTGCCAGCTCTGGTGCTGGACAGGGTGGGCAGGAGCTGGCACCCTGGAGCAGGACCTTGGTGGCTCCCAGGCAAAACCCCCGTCCCTAAACCCCCACCTGAGCTCAGCGGTGTTGTCCCTTCTGGCTGCCGTGGGACAAGGACGTGGTCCAGCTCCCCCACCAAGTGGGGTCAGGAGGGGGATTCTTTGCATAAAAGGGTGTAGGAATAAATGACACTTCCTTCCCAAGCAAGTGAGGCTGGGGTGGCTTTAAGCTCTATCATCTTCTTCCCCCGGAGCCCCGGTACAGCGGAGCTGGTGGGAGCTCCGTTGCTGACTTGGATGGTGACGGGATCTGGAGGCTGAGCGGTGTCAGGCCTCTTGTTTTCTGTGGGGAAATGATATCTTAACAGAAGATGACAATATAATTCTGCAAAGCCGTTCCCCGCTGCTTGTGTTTTCCATGTTGGGGCGTGCGGTTGTTTTTTAAAGGAGGTGGCATTTGAAATATGAAGTTTGACAGCCGTGGTGAAGCCTGACGTGACAACCTGCTCTCTTCTTACTCACAGGGAGCTGAGATTTACACAATCCCTCGGGGACTGGTGTCTCCAGCAATAGGCATCTCACTCCTTCGTTAGAAGTGATTTAAATCGTAGTAGTAGTTTGTTACCCCCCCTGGGGCGCGGGCGGGCGAGCGGAGCAGCCTCTCCGCTGGGCATCCCTTTGCGGGGGTTGCTGGATGGAGAAGTGGCGTCACCTTTCCTTGCAACATCCTTCCTGCTGGATCCTGGTCCTACACCTCTTTTTTTTTTTTTCCTGTTGAAATCTCCCCTTTGATGCTTCCCTGCTCATGGGCAGGGCTGGAAGAGGCCTCAGAGCTTCGTCTCTTCCACCCCGAGGCAACACGGACCCTGTTGACCCAGTGGGTGCCACCGTTTCTCTGCCCTGGCCAGTACAGACCATTTCCAAACGCCTAATGCTGATATCTGTGTGATATTTTATTTTTTTTTTTAAGCCCATCTGTGCTTGTCTGACTGCCTTGTTCCCTCCTAGCGTGTAATGGGACTGGTCCCCAGGGCCGGTCGCAGCTGAGCTCCCGCGGAGCTGAACGGCTGCAGGGAGAGAAGCCGGGGCCGGAGCTGCTGCTGAGGGCCTTGGGCCGGGCTGATGACTTTTTAATTAACCCAGCCCAGTGCAGAGCAGCAGAGGAGAGGAAGTGATAAGGTGATAAAATGCAAGTTAATATTGTGTTCTTTAGTATGAGCTTGCGCAGCTGGTGCCTTGCTTGGCTTTCTGTTCTCTGTGCTGGGTAACACCCTGAGCAGCCAGCTCTGAGCAGGGCTGGCTTGGAGGTCCCCACAAGTCCCAAATTCTGGATTTTTTTATGATACTTTTGGGTAGCTGTTCCTTCTCCCTCTCTGCGAAGCAGCAAGCAAAAGGAACCCCGCCACTCTACTACTGGAGCAGTTTGTTTTCCTGGTGCAAACCGTGTTGGTGAAACACCCCAGCAGGACTCTGACAACGCTGGTCTGTGCTTCTTTTTGACGTGGGAACTTGTTCTCCTCCCAGCCTGGATGCTCTGGCTCGGGTGCTGAGGCCGGAGCAGCCTGAGCATTGGTCTGTGAAGAAGCAGAGGAGCTGCAAAGCCCTCATGCTGCGGTCGCCTTGGTCTGGGGTAGCGAGAGGAGGCCCTTGGCAGGCTTCGGTCTGCGGGTCAGAGCCGTGGGGCACCCTCAGCCAGCTTGGAGACGGCTCTTTGCCTTCAATCATCCAACGTTTATTCCTTTTCTGCATGAGCTCAAGAGCCGGATGCAGGGTTTGCTTCACCCCGGCTTTGGCTGGGGCACGGTGGCCGTGGACCTGCTCCTGTCACTGCGCAGCGGCCGAGGGGAAGGTGATTTTCCTGCTCCCCTTCTTCCGCCGATCCCCTTCGGAGGGCTGTGGTAGCTGCGCCAATCCCTCCGAAAATCACCCTGGTGAGCTCCCGTTGGTCGTTTGCCGCCTTGGCCTTTTGAGCCCGGAAAACCACTCTTGGTGAAAACGAGGAAGGGGAAAAAATACAAAACCTCTCGTTCCTCCATCCTCCAGCAATGTGTTCTGCAGGGAAGCGAGTTTTGCTGGCTCTGCCGGGGTCCGATCCCCGCGGCGTCGGCACCTCCATGGCTCTCACCGCTCCCCTTCGCTCTCCCAGGTCATGCTGGCTGCTTCCTACTGGTCCCTCCTGGCGCCGGCCATCGACATGGCCGAGGAATCCGGCAGCTTCGGAGCCTTCGCTTTCTTCCCGGTGGCCGTGGGCTTCGCTCTGGGAGCGGCTTTCGTCTACTTCGCCGACCTGCTCCTCCCGGCGCTGGTGAGTGGGTGTCCCTGGGCTGGGAGGGGGGATTTCTGCTCTTCCCTCAGCTGGCAGAAGCCGAATACAGATCGGTTTCTATCACAGATTTAATGAAATCGTGTTTTCTCCAAGACCCTGGCTGGCTCTGCCTGTGCTGAGTGCAGCTTTAGGCTGTGCTCTCTCTCTCTCTTTTATTTATTTTTTTTTTCCCCTTTTTAATTATTTATTTTCTTTCTTCCACGCTTTCCGCTTTTGTTCTTTTCACTGGCAACGCTTTGCAAACAGTTCAGGTGTGACCTTGTGTCTCAACCCAGGGCTTTCATCTGCGGAGCTGCCAACCCTCTAAGCATTTCAAGAATGGAATGAGCCATCCTACCATCGAAAAGTGTTATTAAAATAAATAAATAACTAAATGGGAAGCTGTTGGCTTTTTCCAGCTGAAAACACAAGGATGGCTTAGTCAGTGAAGATGCTTTTAAAAACTTCCAGAGAGCTTTTTTAAATTATTTTTTCTTTTTTTTTTTATTATTTTTCATTTGAGGGGAATTATCTGTGGTTCTAAGGAGGGCATGAGGCTTTGTTTGAGGAAGGCTTGGTGTTGAGGGGAGCCCACAGCACCCTCCTGCCCCACTCCCTTGCTTTTCAAGCCTCTTTTAAGAGGTCCAGTCAAACACATCCTCAGCTATGAAGAAAATTGCTCGATATCACAGTGTGTGGCTTTCAGCACAAATGGATGCGGTAAAGAGCAAAATAAATGGACCGAGAGCAGCGTTGGGCAGCTGAAAGCCTGGCTCTGCTCCGTGCTTTCTTCCTCCCCGTGTCCTGGCTCTTCTCAGGGCTTCCAAACTCTTTACAGGGTGTGGTGATGGGGCTGGGAGCTGCCATCAAGGCCCTGGAAACCAGTTGCCATCAAATTCTGCTTTTTTTTTTTTTTTTTTCTCCTGCTGGCCCCATGTCTCTCGCCTGCCTTGGCCATTGCCCGTGTTCTGGGGTGCTGGGGGGGCTCTGGGGTGTGTTTGATCAGTTGCCCGAAGCTGATGTTTCCCAAGGGGGTGGAGAAACGGTTGTACCGCCAAAGCCGCCGCTTCCTGCTGCGTTTGGAAACGGAGGAAGCGGAATTTGTGCAATTTGTGCGTCGCAAAGAGCCGGGTGCGGCGGGGACGAGAGCGGGCAGCGTGCGCGGCGGCGAGGGAGACGTCTCCTGGGGAGAAAGGCGGTGTTTATTAAAAATACACAATTATGGCTTGCTCTGGATCCGTAAAGATGGGAAAGGAGCTGTTGCCTCTCGTCTCGATGCGGCTCGTCCCACGGGACTTCTGGGAGTGAGATGTGTGAGGGAAGAGCTTGAATTGGGTTTACACCTCGTGGCTGGTGCTGCCTGGGGGGGGTTGTTTCCTGCAAAAAAAAAACAACAAAAAGGGGTGTTCCTGTGCTGGGGTGTCTCCTCAAGCCACAGAGCGGGCAGGAGCCACCTTGGTGGGGTTGATGCCAATGCAAAATGCTTCTTGTCCTCCCCCTGGATAACTTGAGCAGGGTCAGGAGAGCTGGTGGTAGATGAGGGGCTCCTGCGTTCCCCTCCCAGAGGCAGCAGCGGTGGCTCCTGGGGCTGGTCAGAGACCCTGTGATGGGCAGGGAATGGGACTTTTGGGATGCTGTAGGAGATGGGCGGGATATGCAGAGACCTGGTGAAGGTACCAGGGATGCTGTGGAAGGAGCCACGGGTAGAGGGTGTACCTGAGTGTGGTGAATGGTCAGTCCTGAGCTGTCCTTGGGGATGTGCTGGCCCGGGAATTTGGCTCAAGGTGCATCTCCCTTCACTTGGAACCCAGGCTTCTCTCTCAGCGCTGCTCAGACAAGGGTTAAGCCGTTGCACTTCGCTTCCAGCAGCTCTTGTTGCTTTCTAAATCCATTAAAATCTCCAGGTTGGTCGTTTTCCCCTCCTTACTTGAGTCAGGTGGAGAAGGGATGGTGGTGAGACCGTGGGGCGTGCTGGCCCTGGGAGGGCAGAGCGGAGAGATCTGTTTTTAGCGGGCTGCTCTTTGCACAGAGAGCTCTCCTTCTGCCTGGTGCTCCTCCACTGCTGGTTTGCTGGGTAGCAACGGGTAGTAAAAGCTTTTTATGTCTCCTTGTCACCCCAGCCCCGCTCCTTGGAGAGGGACTGAGGTTGTGCTCCTGCTGCCACCCCACCAGGAGCTGATGGTGGTACCCGAGTGTTTGCTCAGTTGGCTGAGCTGGGGCCGGCGGGAGCGTTAAACCTCCGAGACAAACCGGTTAATGGTGCTGAACAGCTGCAGTCATTAAATTCCCTGCAAAAAGCAGATCTCATCTATTACATCTTTTATCTTTCGCCCCGTGAAGCCTTTAACGTGTTTGTTCATCCTTGGAGCTGAGTTTATGGAGGAGGAGATGCCGGTCTGGGGGTGCTTGGATGGGCTGGTGGAGGACATCAAACCCCAGCCCGTTTGTCTCTTCCCTCCCTGGCCCAGGTGATGCTCCAACAGGTTTCTCTCCTTCCTTGGCTCTACTTTAACATTACGGCTACTTCTTAAAGGAGAACTTGGCTTCCAACTGGTATCTGAGGAGGTTTCTGGGTGGAGAAGGGCAGGTGATGGGACGGTGTTTGAGCCACTGTTGCCTTTACTAAAAAGTTTTGGGGCTGAGGGTCTTCGATGCCAAGACCTGAAGCTGTTGGGAGAGAGTTTACTTAAAAATCCTGCTCGGTGCAGTCAGTCCCTGATCTCTGAGTAGCTATTTTGGATCTACTGGAACACTTAAGAATGCTGGAATATTAAGCATTATTATTCTCATCCTTCAAACTTGTCTCATGGCTCTGCTGACGTGGCCGGGTTGTGTTCGGTGTGGGATGTTTTACTGGGTTGCTGTGGTGGGTTTCTTGCTCCAGCCTCCTTTTTTTTTCCTGGAGCAATCCCACAAGAGCCCAGAGGGGACACCTCCAGGTTTTCAGACAATCCCTGACTTGTTTACTCCTGAACTTTCACATGTTGTGTTTATTATGGAGCTGACAGGTCCCTGAGACCTCTCCCAGCAGTGCTGCTGGAGCTCCCACGAGCGTTCCCGTGCTCGCAGAGGTGGGTTTTGGATGGGATGCTGGATCCGGGCGAGCAGAGCTATCCATGTTGAAGCTTCCAGGAGCTCCCTTGCTCCTGCCTCTTCCAGGCCACTGCCCTTAAATGCTCCTCTGTGCAAATGGGAATTCACCGGCCGTGGTGCTGGTGAAAGCAAACCGGCCATGGTGGGACCACCAAACCCCTGGTGGGCTGCACGTGCGTCCGCTCTTCTATTAACCTCCTTACTCTTTCCCTTCCCCCGGCATCGTGACGTCCTCGGGCTCCGCGCTCATTACGCCAAATAGGATGATGAGGCTTAATCAGCTTCATCTCCTCTACCTCGAGGCTTCGTTTTGCTCGGAAATGATCCGTCCTGGTGCAGAAAGCAGCTTTATCACTCCCACCGTGGCGGGGGCAGCTCTGCAGCTGGAGCTGAGCTCGGCCCAGCACCCCGAGGGGTGTTGTGGGGGGTGTCTGTGTGTGTGGGGGGGTGGTCTGCTGCAGCCCTGGGGTCTGCCCCGGGAGAGCTGGTCGGTGTTTGAGGGGGAGGGAGAGGAGGGCAGATGTTGCAGGAGACCCAGGAGTTAATATTTAATCCGGGGAGAGAGCTGATGGGTCCATTACTCAGTTATAACCAGGAACCTGCCAATACTTCTCGTGTAAAAACTGATCGGGAACGGGAGGATGGGGAGCCAGGGCTGTAATTCTGTCCTGGAAATACCATCTCAATCGGATTTTTTTCTTTTTTTTTTTTTTCCTTTTGTTCCTGTCAGCTAAATACAGGGTTTGTTGGTTTTTTCCCTCTTTGTACAGAGTAAATCAATAAAGCCACATGTGCCGGTCAGACCGTTCCTTAGATTTAAACCAAACAGTGGCTAAAGTGCTTTTAAAAAGCCTTTCCCCTGGGTCGGTGGGAGCTCCACGGCTGCCAGCACCGGCCCCTCGTGCTGCGGGAAACGCCGGCGCGGCTGAAACCCCTCCCCAAAGCCCAGAGCTTGCCTTTCATACCCGTGTTTTTTGACAGGTTTTGCGGTTTGCAGCTGCGTTACGGTTTTCCTGAGCTGACTCGAGGATCTTCACGTGGGATGGGGGAGCGCGGAGCGGGTGCGTGCGTGGGGATGTTTGTAGGAGGAGGCTGGATCCCGTTAACCCGCTCAGGAACGTCGCTACGTTGTGCTCCTGCCCTCTTCTGGGTTTGCAAATCGAGGCTCGCAAGGGGTTTTTTTGGGGGAATATGGGCTGGGACAGGGTGTTTTGCAGAGTGGAATTTGAGGCTGGTTTTGGCGAGCACCCCTGGGAAGAGTTGGAGAACTTACTTGGTAGATATCCAAGGGATATTCCCCCGTTTCATAGTGACAGTGACTCGTTTGGCTCCGGATGCGCCTGGAGAATTTACATTTCGCTTTCTAAACCCGTGCGAGTCACGTCGCAGGGGAAAGCGGAGAGTGGTGCCTGCGTGGTGAAGCGGCAGGAGGGGGAAGAGAGACCCTCACGCTGGCTCCACGTGCTTTAAAATTCCAATTTCTTCCTCTGGAGCTGAGCCACAGCTGGATTAGACCATGGGGAGCATCTTTTTTTCTGTGAGAGGGGGCCGCTGGGTAGTGATTCCGAACACGTTCCTGGGATAACGAGGCAGGGCGTTCGTTGGCGCTCTGGGTGTAGCTTTAGGACGCCGGCGATGGACTCGGCACCAGGAAAGGTGGGAAGCTTCTCATCCTGCCCTCCCTTCCGCTTCGCACGGAGCTGGATTCGAGGGGTTAATTATTTCGCTAGGCGGTGAAAACGCGCCGGGTCTTGTCGCTGGTGTTAATTTAGAATCGGAATAAAGGTTCCTCTTATGGAATTGGCCAGTTCCTCCGGGACGTGCCCATCGCCAGTTCCCGTTCTTAATGTGCTTTTCCTCTTCATCTGCGACTCCTAGAAAGTTAATTAGCTGCACATCCTCATTGCTGTAGGAGGGAGAGGGTTGGGTTTCTTTGTTTGGCACTTTTTTTTTATTATTTGAGTATTATCCAGAAGACGTGCCTGGTGAGGGCCACGTGTATTTTGTATAGTTTGTGAAATTTTGGCCAATAGTCTCCTGGGGGCATTCAGAAGAGTGTGTCCAGCAGGTCGAGGGAGGTTCTGCTCCCCCTCTACTCAGTCCTGGTGAGATCACATCTGGAGTGTTGCGTCCAGTTCTGGGCTCCCCAGTTCAAGAGGGGCAGGGAAATATGAGAGAGAGTCCAAGGGAGGCTGTGAGGATGATGAAGGGACTGGAACATCTCTCTGGTGAGGAAAGGCTGAGAGACCTGGGGATGTTCTGGAGAAGAGAAGGCTGAGAGGGGATCTGATTCACATTTACAAATCTCAGCAGGGTGGGGGTCAAGTAGAAGGGGCCAGGCTCTTGTCAGTGGTGCCCTGGGACAGGACGAGGGGCAATGGGCACAAACTGGGACCCAGGAATTTCCACCTCAACGTGAAGAAAACCTTCTTTGGTGTGAGGGTGACAGAGCCTGGCCCAGGCTGCCCAGAGAGGTGGTGGAGTCTCCTTCTCTGGAGACTTTCCAACCCCTCCTGGATCTGTTGCTGTGTGGCCTGTTCTGGGTGATCCTGCTCTGGCAGGGGGGTTGGACTCCATGATCTCCAGAGGTCCCTTCCAACCCCTGCCAGTCTAGGATTCTGTGATACTATGATCTGGCCAAACTCAGCCTGGCAGCTGCATGTGTTGGGCAGCATAATTTTGAGAAAACGATCCCAAGAGGGATTCCAGGGAGGTGGGTTTTGGTGGCTTGGGGTGTGCAATGTGACTCTGCCCAGGTCTGTGCTGCTGGTGGCCCTGCCTGCTGGCTCCCGCTGCTTCCGCCTCGGCGTTGCCCTCCCGGCAGGAGCCGAGCTGGGACGGTGGGGATGACTGGGTGTGGGATGTGGGAACGGACAGATGCATCGAAACGTGATGGCAAAGCTCCATCTGTGCCGTGCTCTTGATGCCCTGTGCCCCCCGAATCGGGGACAACACGACCCCGCTGCCGCTGCTGCGTTTTTCTACCCCTGGGGCGATCGACCCTGAGCCAAATCCAGCCCAAGGTGGGTTTTTGCTCGTGCGGGAGCTGCTGAAAATGGGCCTTTGGCTCTCAGCAGGGGCCGGGATGGGCCGGAGGGGCTCGGTTGACACGGGCTTGCGTGAGCCGCAGCTTGACTCGTGCATTCCTGGTTTGCTCCAATTTCCTTTGCTTAGGGGAAAATAAATAGCAGCCCTTCTGTTTGTTTTGTTTTGAGGCATTCTGGCCCTTTTCCACTGGCTCTGGAAGGAGAGAAGGGTGGAATCTGGCTCTGATGGCTGAGGATGGGAAATCTTCTGTGGGAGCCTCATCAGGGAATACAGCAAATCTTTCTGTTGGGAAAGGTTCTTCCCCTTCCAGCTCTCAGTCAGTAGGAGAACCTGGGCAAACTTTTGCACTGAAAGGGTTGTCCCAGGCTGCCCAGGGCAGGGCTGGAGTCCCCCTGATCCCTGGAGGGGTTTCCAAGGCGTGGAGATGTGGTGCTGAGGGACAGGGCTCAGTGGTGGGCTTGGCAGTGTTGGGGGAATGGCCGGACTTGATCTGGAAGGTCTTTTCCAAGCAAAACCAGTTCTGTGATTCTGAATTTTGTGAACTTCTCAAATAAACTCAACCCTTCTCCAGGGCCAGCTGTGGAAGGTTATGGATCCATGTGGAACTGGTGCCTGCGACCGGCTCCCCGATGTCCCGACCCAGGCAGGTGGCCATGGCAGGATTTCAGACACAATTCCTGGTGCTGACCCACGGGATCCTCTGGAAGGGAGTCCCACTCCTTGTGGCTGGCACCCAGAAATCCCTGGAGGTTTCTTTAAGATCTTCTTGTCCTCGTGATCTGGGAGAGCTGCTGGCCTCCCACCCTTTGCCTGCCCTCGAGCTGTGGTTGTAGTGACAGAAATGCAGTTGTTGATAGATAGAGTGAAATTATTTGCAAAAAAAAAAAAAGGTACGAGGTTGTAATTATAGTAATTTTTAGAGAAGCATTTTGTTTTATTAATGGAGGTAAAGAGTTATTTACTTTGAGTGCAATTTCTCATCTGCTCTTAATTATAACTCTCTCTCTTAGTATGCATTAAGCATTTAAAAAAAAAAATTCAAATTGCATTTGAAGCCTCCAAGCTAGAGCCTAAAGAGCAGAGATGCTTTGAATCCAAGCCAGGGCTCCCTTCCCCTCCCACCCTGTCAGGGCTGATGAGAAGGTCACGAGGGAATCAGGAGGTGCAAAAAAAAAAAAACAAACCAAAAAAGAAATGGCAGGGACTGGGAAAACCTGGCTTCATTCTTTGTTTGATGAGCTCCTGACCTGGATACACGTCTGTCCACCGCTCCCTTCTCCAGTGGGTACCTGTGCCTGTGAAAAAGCCCTTTGTTCCCCACCAGTTACCTCGAGTGGGTGTTTATTCCTGGCTGATAAGGCTGGTGCTGGAACACGGGGGCACCTCTCTCCTCTGGCTCAGCCTCTGCTGATTGAATTTCAATTACTGGTTGGGACCTGACTCGGAGTTGTCAAAGAGGATGAATTTCCCAAAAGGAAGAGCACGCTGGAATAGCGGATCTCCCCAGTACCTGACTGGTGCTGCTGGGAGGTGGCTGCGTCACTGTTGGGGGGTTCTGCTGGATCCTGGGCAAGATCCAACCTTTCTGCTGGTTGAATTTGAGCATTTTTTTTAATTATTATTATTATTACATGAAGAAATGTCGAGTTGCCTCCTTTCCTGCAGTGATGCTTTACATCCTGCCCGCATCTGGGAAGGCGTTGGGAGTCCTCTGCCTCCCCTCCCAGTGCCCACGGTGCAGGTTTGTGGTGAAGATGCTTTGAGATGGCATCAGCTGCAAGACCGGCTCCTGTAGCACCCGGGCTCTTACCCTGGGCACCTGAGCAGGGCTCCGCTCGTCGGCGGGGAGCCGTAGATGGTTCCTCGGCTGTTCTTTGATCTGCAAACGCGCCTTTGAATGTGCTGGTAGCGTAACCCCAAATTAATGCCTCCGCGCTGAAAAGTAAACCTGCCATTAACGTGACAGCAGCGGCAGCCAGCGAGGCTGCAGGTGGCTGGGGGGAGAATGTCAGGGAGAGGAAGGCTGCTTGCCTGGAGATCCCAGAAAATGGCAATGCTCAGGGAAAACTCTGCCTCACCGGGACTGACTTGACAGGCTCAAGGCTGGGGGGGGAAGATTCTGCCCCTCTGCTCTGGGGAGACATCCCCCACCCCCAGCAGGGCTGGCTCCAGCTCTGGAGTCCTCATCCCAGCAGAGACAGGGAGCTGTTGGAGCGGGGCCAGAGGAGCCCCAGCGATGCTGGGAGGGCTGGAACCCTCTGCAGGGAGGCCAGGCTGGGAGAGTTGGGCTTGGGCAGCCTGGAGAGGAGAAGGCTCCAGGGAGACCTTCTGGGGGCCTTTCAGAGCTTCAAGGGGCCTGTCAGAAAGATGAGGACAGACTTTGGAGCAGGGCCTGTTGGGACAGGACAAGGGGGAATGGGTTGAAACTAAAAGAGGGAGATTGAGACTGGAGAGAAGGAGGAATTTGTTAGAGTGGTGAGAGCCTGGCCCAGGTCGCCCTGAGAGGTGGTGGCTGCCCCATCCCTGGAACCATCCCAGGGGAGGTTGGATGGGGCTCTGAGCAACCTGCTGTAGTTGCAGATGTCCCTGCTCCCTGCAGGGGGGTTGGACCAGATGCCCTTGAAGGTCCCTTCCCACCCAAACCAGCCTGGGATTCCGTGGCACGGTGTCTGCTCTGAAGCCAAGCTGTGACGAGTCACTTCGGTGCCTGTTGGGTTCGATACCTCTGTGGTCCCCGGGGAGGACAGTCCCTTGTCACCAGCGGTTGCCGGCAGATGGGTGATGCTCGGTGGCCACAAACAGCTCCATGTGGTGCTTGTAGGTGCTGTGGGTGGCTGCCTGTGACGCTGGAAAGCAGATGTTTGCTCTTAATCTGCTGGAACGTTGTGCCTTATGAATGGGCTGACGACCTGCGGGAGAGGCAGACGCTGCTTTGGGTGGGATTTGGGGGAAAATTCAGCGCGTTTGTTCCTTTCTGCTCAACCTGGCCGAGGCTCCTCTGACGGTGTCTCTGCTTTTACACCCGCTCGATGCCGGGGCGGGGGGTGATGTGCCTGTGCCCTCTGGCTGTGCCGGTCCCAGGAGGGGCTGCATCAGGTTGTGCTACACTCTGGGTGTGAAAATCTTCCTGGTGTGTTTTCCTGTCTCCTCCCATCGCGCTCTAATTATCAACGAGGTGGGGAAAGTGATGTGACTTCAATCTGTGGTCCGCAGGCTGCAGAGCTCGTGCAAACTGAAAAACCACCTGGATGAAGCTCCTCTTTCAGACTTGGGCTGGTTGCAGGCTTGGGAAGGCGTCTTGCTGTTGGTTTTACATCTCAAATGTGGGTTTTTTTTAAGGCCCCTGAAGACTTTACAGATAAGGTACTTACTAAATATATAAAAAAAAGCTACGAGGGCTGATTTCAGAGCTTATTTCTGGGCTTTGTGTTGCTTTGGTTGGAGTCCAGCACCCACACGAGTTCCCTGTGAAAGCTGAGGAGGAGGTTGGAGGGGAACCAGCCCATTGCCAACTGGAGATTCAGCGGTGCCCTCTGGGACCGTCCTGAGCTTCCCAAGGCAGGGAAGTTGGTTCGCTTCTCCTCGCTGGTAATCAGGAAGTGCCTTGTCCCTTATTACCCCTCCCTTCTGTAATGAATTAACAAATTAATTGCATTAGCTGAAGGAGAAGGAAGGGCCTCTCCCGTGGATTTATGGCTCCGTGCTGCAGGAAAAGTGTCTGAGACTCCCCTGGCTCTGCCGCGGCTCCTGCAGACGAGCAGAGGAGTCGGCGTCTCTCTTGGGTTTTGGGGCTATTTTGGTAATTATGGGATGTGCAAGAGGAGGAAAAAAGGGAGCAGAAACTACGTCCTTGGGAACGAGCCGGCCGCGGGCTGGGGCTGCCGTGCTGGAGGGAGGGGTGGGATACGGGGGGGAAGGAGCCGGGCCCCCCCCAGGGCTGCTCCTCCAGCCGTCTTGTGCACGTCCACCCCGCTAACTGTGGGTCGAAAGGAAGCGGTTGTTTTAATGTAATGTGATTAAACAGCTCTGGCACGAGGGGGGCTCTTCGATTGAGGGGTGATGGATCGGTAGCTGAGCCCTCGCCGGCCCCCTCCCAGGGCTCCTGCCATCCCACCCCGGCTTTGTTCGCCCTTTCCCCGTTAATTCATTCTGCGCTGATAGCAAATCGTTACTGAAGAGTAGACTGTGTAAAAATGAGCTGTTAATTGAAGTTTTGTTTGCTTTTTTTCTTTTATTTTTTTTCCCCCTCTTACTCTTGCAAAAAAAAAAACCCTTGCATAATAACGGGCTGTAAAAATACATGTTGCCATGCTACAAATATACAGGGTGGGAAGGGGGCAGGGAGAGCGAAGCCGCGGCGAAGCTGGGCTCCATTAGACTTTAATAAGCATGTGGAGAAAAAGCTCCTGTTTAATCCCATCTGAGGCTTAAAGGTTTATTGCTCACAATTAAAACCTCATCTCGTGGCGCTGCCGCGATGCCGCAAACCTCTCTGCCGCGTCCCGCTGAGCCAGCCGCGGGCGTCGGGGTGGTGCTGCTGGTGATGTGAGGGGTTAGTCCTTGGGAAAAGAGGCCTTAGGATAAATAATATTTCTTAGGAAAATATCTCTTGGGGAGCGGGGGCGAAATATCCTGTAGGATCCGGCCGTGGCTGTAACAGGCAAGTTTCCTCAGACTGGAAGGAGACGTGCGTCCTGACTGGGCAGCGCTTGTGCGCTCCAGAACTTCTCCTGGAGTGAAAATAAACTTGCTGGTTGTGTTTTGAGGTCTCTCTGAGCTTCCTGAGGAGGTTGGTGACACGAGACCCATCTCCTGCTGCTGCAGAGGTGGGTTCTGTTGGTTTAACAAAGCTGTTTGTTTTTTTTTGCAGGCTGCCCTGGCAAAAGCAGCTAAAACATTCCCGGGCTTTTTTTTTTGTTGTTGTTTGTTTGTTTTGTTTTTTTCTAGTGGCCAAGGTTACAAAAAGCGACCTCCTTTCTGCCGCCCTGAACTGTCCTTGTTGCAAAACACCACGTTTTGTAACAAACCTCCACCGGTTTCCCGAGGAGCCTGGGAATTGCACACGCGTTCCCTCCTGCCGCAGCGCTCCCCTTCCCAAACCCGGTGCCAGCAACATTCCTGCTTTGTTTTTCCTCCCCTCCTGGAACGGGCAAAGCCCCAGTTGTGCCAACGAGGAAAAATCTGTAGGTTTGGTTTGAATATGAGAATTGCTTGGGCCAAAAAGATGGGTCGGTCCGTGCCCGTGTCCGCAGGGAGCGGGATGCTTTCCCCTCTCCCTGTTGGGAGGGCGGATGGGGTTCATTTGAGGGTTTGCGGTGAGTTTTGATTTAATTTGCCTTCCTGCCTCCCTCCAGCTGCCCGACGCGGCGTTTCTGGGTGCGCCGAGCGTTGTCAGATCACGGGAGGGCTGCGGGTTTCGCCGCTGCCAAGGATCTCCCCTCGGCCGCCGTCGGAGGGGGCGGCTCCCGGGGGAGCCTCCGGGGACGCGGCGGTTGTCCCCACGCTCCCGGTGACAGAGAAAGGAGCGGACCGATTCCTTCCACCCTCGCAGGCCATCGGCAGAGCCGGGTGATTAAAGCTGCTGTTTGCAGTGTTCGAGAATGATGAGTTGGCCAAGTGGCTGATAATTAGCAGCGAATAAAACGTCCTGGCAATAATACTGCATTAGTTACAGCTAAACCGATACCAGCCTTCCGTAGGATCCACTTAAGCTGCCCTGTTTGCAGTGATTAGGGGAAAGCTCTGCTGTCCTGCTCTGGCAGGATGAGAAAAGCCCATGCGATCTCCTCGCCAGCGGCTGCCGGAGCAAATCTGCTGTCAAAACGCGGCAATTTTTTTTTTTTTTTTTTGTCTCTGGTTGAACCTTTTTCTTCCCGATTCCCGCGGCAGCGCTGCCATAGCTACGGGCTGCGTGCTGGGCCGGGGGAGGATGAGGAGCTGGAGGAGCCAGATGGAAGATGCTCGGCGTGGGAAGCGGGGAGCCCCCAAGGCCTGCCCCCCCCTCCCCCCCCCAATGCCTTCTGCCGCAGCTTCGGGAATACGTTGGTGCTGCTGGTGTGGGCTGTGGTGCTGGGTGTGTTGCAGGATCAGGCCCTGGGGGGTCTGTGCCTCCTTGGGAAACGGGGTTTTGTGAGGATGCTCTCGTGCCAAGCCAGCTGCTGGATTGAGCTTCTGGCTCCTAGGCTGAAAGTGTGCCTCGGGATCCCCTCGCTCCCGCCTGGTGAGCGAGCCAGCGCTGGTGGATTTCCACAGGAGCTCCGGCCGGCCCCGAGGAGCGAGTCCCATCCACTCCCCTTCCTGGTGGGGGAAGCAAATCTGACACGACGCAGCGCTCGGCTCCGGAGCTGCTGCTGCTGCTGGTGTGGTGGGACCTGGCTGGTGGAATGAGGACTTGGGTTGGATTTGTAGACCCTGAGCGCCTCTGATGTGCACCAGCAGCACTTGCGCTCGTGCGATGCTTCCCATGTGCTCACCTCTTCCATTTGCCTTCTCCGGCGCGCTCCGGCTTCTCCTGCCGCTGTATTTGGTGGCCTTTTGAGGCTTCTGAGGGCGATTCTGGGCACGGCCCCTCTGGTTGCATGCGCTGCGGTTGAACTCTAGGGGGGAAAATGAATCACAGAATCATAGAACGTGCCAAGTTGGAAGGGACCCGTCAGGATCATCGAGTCCAACTCCTGTCCCTGTGTCGAGCACCCCGAGAATCACCCCCTGTGCCTGAGAGCATCATCCAAACACCTCTTGAACTCAGGCAGGCTTGGTGCTGGGACCACTTGCCGGGGGAGCTTGTTGCACTTCTTGACGGCTCTCTGGGTGAAGAACTTTTTCCTGATATCCAACCTAAACCTCCCCGGTTCAGCTTTCTGCCATTTCCCCGAGTCCTGTCGTTGGGCACAGGAGCGAAGAGATCTGGACCTGGCCCATCTCTTCCCCCGGTGAGGCAGCACTAGCCTGCAATGAGGTCACCTCTCAGTCTCCTCTTCTCCAAACTGAACAATCCAAGTGACCTCAGGTGCTCCTCAGAAGTCATCCCTTCCAGACCCTTCACCACCCTCGTGGCTCTAAAACGGAAGAAATCCGTTTTGCAGCGCGACCCCAGCTCCCGTTAGCGAGCCCAAAAAAGAATTGCTGCTGAGGTGCCTTTCTGTCTGCCCTGCCCATCACTGCTCCCTTGTTGGTGATCTCCTAATTAAAATGCAGAGCGAGATGTACCTGGAACGCTCGGAGACCTTTCAACTTGCAAATGAAAATAAATTGGGCTTTCCGTCTTCATTACGCGGGGCTCTGTTGCCGTGGCGTTGGAGTTTCTCGCTGTCGCTCTGGCAGCTGGAACCGTAGCAGTGATCCCAGGTTTATTCCCAATTTAGGAGGGCGTCACGTCCGATCCGAGGGGTTTGGGTGCTGCTGGTGGGACCCGATTGTGACCCTGAGCATCTGGACTGGGCTGGACTGGGACGTGGGGCTGCCGGGCAGTGTGGGAATAGAAATAAGGGAGATTTGCTCGCGTCCCAGAGCTGCAGAGCGGATGCTGTTCGCCAAAAATATGACTGCACCCACTTCAGTGTTGAGAAGGGCGTTTTTATATTGTGTGGAGTATTTACAGTTGCACTTGAGCGGTTGATTTTACTGATTCGGGTCGGGAGTTGCCATTGCTCCAGGCTTCGAGAGGAGCCACAATTCAGATCCTTTTCAATACGTGCCTGCCAGCCCCTTCCCTTCGTGCCAGGTCTGTGTTGACCAAGCCTATTCTTTTTTTCCCTCCAAAGAGGTGGGGAGACATGTCTTGGGGTGGGGGGGATACTGTGCTGGGGAAATGTGGAACGGGCTGAGCATTGTTTGATGGGATGCTTGGTGGCATCACAGCTTCTGGCAGCACAACCCCCCGCAGCCTTTGAACCCCGTCCCAGGCACGTCCTCGCCTGCCCGGCTCTTTGTGCTCTTCTTCTGAGCTCGGAAGGTCCTGCAGAGCAGCCTGGAGCCTGGGTGAGGAGCTCCAGCCTGGAGTTTGCTCCAGCATGGTATTGGGATGGGAAGCTGTGTGGCCAGGGGATGTTTGGCTTTTAAAAAGTATTATTATTTTAAAAATGTAACTTTTGTACGTTGGCAATGGGACAAGAGGAAACAGCCTCAAGTTGCACCAGGGGAGGTTTAGGTTGGAGCTGAGGAACAATTTCTTCATGGAAAGGATTGTCCAGGCCTGTGCCAGGCTGCCCAGGGCAGGGCTGGGGTCCCCATGGTCCCTGGAGGGATTTCCAAGGCGTGGAGCTGTGGTGCTGAGGGACAGGGCTCAGTGGTGCCCTGACAGGGCTGGGGGAATGCTCAGACTCTGTGATCTGAAAGGTCTCTTCCAACCAAAACGATTCCCTGATTCTATGAAATGAGGAGGGCTTTGGAGGAGCGTGGGTGTGAGCAGCAGGACCGGCCTCTGCACCCTTGGTGCCGGGTGCTGCTCCCTGGGGGTTTGACACGTCCCATGGGATGCTGGCTTCCCCAAGGATTACTGGTGCTGTCCTCTGATATCCCTCCAGAGACTTTGGGAGTGATGTGACCGGCCGAGGTCTCAAGAGATGAAGCAGAAAGGTGCTGAGGGAGAGCAAGGAGCGGCTCAGCACCTTCGGCAGCTCTCGGTGGGTTACAAATGGGCGCCGGCGGCGCGGGGATTCGTAACCGGCCGAGCTCGGCTGGGGAACATCCAGCCCTTGATGTGGTGTTTCCAATAACAAGGTACCAGCCTCTTGTTCTCCGTGCGAACGGGCGCTCTCCACTAACCGAGCGCTTTCTTAGGGAGCTCTTTTCCTGTCCCATTTCATGTTTTTAACATAAATCCCTTTATCTGCCTCGGAAAAGCCGGGAACTCGCTGCTTTGTTGCTGCCCAGCCTTTGTCTCCGATCCCAGAGGTGCCGGGCTCTGTGCAGACGTGCAGAAGAAGCAGCGAAGCCGAGCGAGCGGCTGATAGCACGGAGCTCGCCGTGAGCTCGCTGGGGCTGCGGGGAGCTACAGAAAGACGGGCTGGGGACGTGCAGCATCTCATCTTCCTCTCTTTGCTCCCCACCCCTCTTTTCATTCTCTTCTGGCTTTCTGCTCTCTGATCTGTTATCACTGGTTCTCTTTTAATAAGTGTGAAATGGGAGCCTCTGGGCACCGTCAGCGCGCGGCTCGTTATTGTCTCTTCCTGGCTCTGCTTTAGCTCCTGGACAAGCGAGGAACATTTATTATTATTATTTTTTTTAATAAGGTAGTAAAATTAATTCTGTTTCTCTTCCCTGTTGAGGCGCTTTCTGCCGTGGGTTGATGCATTATGGTCTTTGTTTCCCGTGGCCTTGCGGAGCCCGTTCCAGGGATGTTTGCTGGGTTGAAACCTGTCGGGTATTGCACGGGAAAAGCAGCGTCGCCGCCCTTCCCAGCCACCTCCAGATCTGCTACCGGGTGCTCTACTCCAAGCCAGATCATCAGCTTTTGTCGTCGTGATTTCTTTATTAATTTATTCTCCAGCATTAGTCTGGAGGAGGGGAAGAGCTGATTATTTCTCAAAGGTGTGACTCTCTCTTTACTTCTTTTTAAGACTGGGTTTGGTTCAGCTGGTTCAGGAGGCTGGCTGGGCAGCAGGACACCATCCAAAATCCTTGCTCCATCCCAAAGGGTGACCAAAAAAGCAGGATCTGCCCCTTCAGAGGCGGGTGCTGTGTGGAGTGGGGTTCTACTCTGCTCTCTGCAAAGATACTTAATGTTTTTTGATCTGGTTTTACACGTGGGGCTGTGGCACTTTAGTGACCCTTCCCCTGTAGCTCCGTGGGCGCAGACGGGTGCGGTGGGAATTCCCGCCTCCCAGAATAGTTCTCCTCCAAGATCTTCCCCTCCAAATCTCTCATTGCATCTCGCTTCGGGAAGTAATTCAGCCCCCGTGGTTATTTCAGATAACGCTAATTACTGCCATGAACTAATTAATGTGGGTTGACTTGTCTCATTCTAATGCTTTTTTAACCCACTGACACATTCCAATTAAGGGACCCCTGCAGGGACCGGACTGAAATGACTCAGAGCCGTTGCCGTTGGAATCGATCGTGCGCTTTCCTGAAGGTCACCGATAACGTTTGAAATTATGGACGCTGCCTGTTGGTGCCACCAAGAGAGAGATGACCTGACCTTACCATAAACTTCTGAAATATCTTCAAGTTTACCTCCGTTTCAGCGCAAGCAGATCAGTGGGCACCGCGTTGAGAAGCGTTTGATGTGCTGAGGGCGGTGGCGCAGAAAATAGTTGTGGGAGGCTTCCCATCAGCGCTTCAGACCTCGGGGAAGTGGTCTTGATCTCGTGAGGACCTTGCTTGGTGGCCTCAGTAGCTGTGCAGCGGGAGCAGAGGGTGTTCACTGAAGGGAACCCGCCTGCTCGTGCTCCTGCGAGGGAAGTGGTGGAGTCCCCATCCCCAGAGGTGTTCAAAGGGCGACTGGATAGGGCACTTCAGGGCATGGTCTGGTGATCACGGAGCCATTGAGTAGTAGGTTGGACTTGATGGTCCTAGAGGTCTTTTCCAACCCTAATTGTTCTATGATTCTATGATTTCTTTTCCCCTTGGTTGGGTTATTGTGACTTGCAGAGTCCTACGGGCTCTGGCCGTGCCCTGGGCTCTGCTGACAAGAGGCATTTGAGAGGCAGCTGCCTTTGGGCTGGGGAAAAGCTGTAAATGTGGTGGTGGTAAAGCCCCCAAAGCTGCTGCCGCAGGGTTGGTACCTCATTTAACAACGTGCTGTAGGAGCCATGTGGAAGGAGAGGGTTCTGCTCCGTGAAACCTGGAGTTCTCCAGGTGCCAGGCGAGAGCAGCGGCTGGAGAGCCCCATGCAATGCTTGCAGAGCCTTCCTGTGCACTCGAACGGTTGAGGCTTTGCTTCTGCAGCTTCAAATTCCCATCCTGGCTTCTCTTCAGGTTGGTGTTTTCCAGAAAGCGATGCTACTCGCTTTCCAGAGGTGAAAACCACTTAAACTTGAGCAGGACCGGACTCTCTCTGGGATACAGGGAGACCACACTGCAGAAGAGCTAGCGGCAGGTTGAACCCATGAGCTTCCATTCTTGGTCTCTTCCTGTCTTATCCGAGCCAGGTCATGATGCTGGAGCTCCCACCCTTCCTCACTGTCAAAGCACCCAGGTTTTTCTGGAAAACACGTGCGTTCCTACCTGCTCTTTCAGCTGTTCCTCCTGAGATGAGGCACTGAGCTGCTGGTGGCTCCTGGTAGGGTGAGTCTGCCTTCTCCTTGGGGGATTTCAACATGAGCACCTCATCTTGTAGTTGCTGGGTTGATGGAGGTGAAAGCACCTGATTAAACTGCAGTAGAGAGCAGGTAGCAAAGATGTGATTAGTATTAATAGCGCCGGTCGGCCTGTATTATGCAAATGATGGGAGAAGAGACGCTTTAGTTATTCATCTTTAACCTTTATTTTTGTTTAACGTGACCTTACCCACGAAGTCTCCCGTTACCTCCTCTGGCTGCTCGGCGAATGTTCGTTGAGTTTGCTGCCATCGATCCGCCGGCTGATGCCGCCGTGTTCCCGGCCGGTGACACCGGGCGCAGCCGGGACATCCCTCCTTAGGGATGCTCCTGGGGGCTGGTTCCCAGCCCTGCGAGGAGATGGAGATGGGGACTCGGGGTCCCACTCCTCGTGTTTTGATGGAGCTGGTTACACCAGGTTGCACAACCGCTGCTGTGGGACACGTTCCCCTTCTCTCGGGTGTGAGGTTGTGCCTCTGACCCCGTGATTCTGATGGTTTTGTAGCTGTCTCTGGGTGGGTTTGAGCAGCCTGGGGACATCCAGAGACACCAACCTTCCTGCCATGTGTCCAGCATCGTGGGGGAAAGGCAGAGGCAGCGTCTGCCAGGTTTTTGTTGGCAGATGCAGATAAAGGCTCTGGCGTAACCTTGACTTGTGTCTGGTTTTCCTGAGCCGTGTCCAGATTGGCAGGAATTGCTCCCGGGAACAGCGTGGTCCCTCTTGCCACAGGGCGTCTGCTTGGGCTCCCTGCAGACTTTACACAGAGCTGGACAATATTGGTTTTGGCCGTCCCTCTCTGCTTTCTGGAGGTTACAAATGGTGTTAGGAATCTACTCCAAGTGAGTCTGAAGTTTCTTCAGGCCGTCTGGATGAGTCCCACTGGACGAACGCTGGGTGGTGGTGAATGCGGCGTCTCATTTGATGCTCACGTGGGTTCAGTTTTGAACAAACTGCTTCCCGTGCAAGCTCAATCCACGCTGAAGGAAAGGGTGCCCTATTGCAAACGGAACTTCTGCAGAAGTCAACCCAGCAACTCGACCCGCTGGCAGCAGTGCATGTCCCGACTGGCCTGCTGGTCTCCTCCAGGTTGACTTTAGAGGGAGCTGAGTTTATGGAATTGCGTTTTTTTGTGGAATCGCATTTCTTGCTGTTGATGTGCCTGAAGTTTGGCTTTCCCTCTGTAGCCACACGCTTGTTGGCCCACAGCTCTTGTGAACTCTGTTCTTGACGTTTCTGCTGGAAGCACACGTCCAAATCTGAACTAAGCAGCCTGTAGAGAGAGGGGAACCCAAAAGACAGGTCCCCACGCAGCTGTGAGAAGCTGCCGTGACACGTGCCCCCGTCGTCTTCCCGACCACGCAGATGCCAGAGCGGATCCTGAGGATGGGGCTGGGAGAAGGTCGAAGGGGACGGGTGTGGGAAACGCCTTCAATTTCTTCTCTTGCCTTGCAGGGTTTCAGAGGACCTCCCCACGCGGCCTTTGCCTTGAGCTGCGACCAACGAGGGCTGAAAGAAAAACGCGAGCAGGAGCCCGCCCATCACCTGGACTACGAGAGCGAGTTGTCCATCCGGATAGGTAGAGCTGGGCTCCATCCAGGCAAGCATCCTGTCCATATACCGACCGCAGAGCGTACGGGGACGGCGCCCCTCTTAAACTGGCACCTGGGCTGTCACGTGTGCGGTTGAAATCGGATTGGGTTTGACGGGCGCGGGCGACGTGCACCTTCCCGGGCCTCTCTGGGGCCGCCTCTCTTGCTGGCTCTTCCTCCAAGCATCGCTCCTTCTGTTTCAGCTCGAGTTCTCAAAACCACTTGCACGTCCGTCTGTGCCGATGAATTATTGATAATTAGATCTCTCATTCAGCGGGGAAATGAAATCGTCAGCCCGGCTTGAGATAAGTTTATTTTTCAGCGTGGGCACGGGGAGCGCTGACCCTGCCCTTGCCGAGGTTGTGCCGCGTTGGATGTGCCCCGTGACAATGACCCTTGGTGGCCCTCCCTCGTTAGAGGCTCGAATTGGCTGTCGCGCTGTCACTCCTCGTTGTGGAGGTTAATGGAATTGTAGCTGCCCCAGCGTGGAGTGAAATGTCTGCTTGGCAGCTATTTCCTCTCCTTAAATAATTTTTAGAATCTGGTTGGAAGAGAACTTTCAGATCATGGAGTCCCAGCGTTGCCCCATCCCTGCCAGGGCACCACTGAGCCCTGTCCCTCAGCACCACAGCTCCACGCCTTGGAAACCCCTCCAGGGATCAGAGGGACTCCAGCCCTGCCCTGGGCAGCCTGAGACAGGCCTGGACAACCCTGCAGGGGGAGAAATTGTTCCTCAGCTCCAACCTAAACCTCCCCTGGTCCTGTTCCCCTTGTCCTGTTGATTGTTCCTTGAGAAGAGACTGAGCCCCCCGGCTCTAACTTCCTTTCAGGGAGTTGTGGAGAGTGAGAAGGTTTCTCCTTTTGAAGAAGGAACTTAATCAGGTTGATGGAACCTCATGAGGCTTCTCCAGGCCCATCCCATGTATGGGATGGGTGGTGGCCACTCTTGCACCCATCTGCGTGGAGATACGTCCTTTGAGGCAACAGAATTTTCTATTCCTCTACTTAGCAGCTTTCCAGTAGACAAAGAAAATGTAGTTTAGCTAATTAACCTTATTGCTCTTTTTTTTTTTCTTGATTGGAGAGAAACTGCAGTAGTGACTTAGGGTATCTGACGTACAATTGGGAGCAGATTGAGATGAAGAAACAATCCTTCTCTCCGCAAAGAATCTGAAATCAGGCTCCATTATTTAACTGTATTGCTTAATTACATGTTTCCTAAAGTGTTTAAAATCCGAAAGATTTGTTTTTCAGGAATTGAAATACTAGCTTGGAGTTTTCCAGAGGGGTGGAAGGAAGTTTTGTGCCTTGACTCCATGAATCTCTCAAGTCTTTTAGCTCCTGGGGCACGTGCAAGCCTGCAGCTTACTCCAGCCCTGCAGGCTGTGAGGATGGTGCAAGGATTTCCATATTTTTATGAGGTGGAAGCGTTGCATCCCAGGCGTGGTTTAATTTTATTCTTCAAGTCAAAAAAAAAAAAAGGTAGATAGCCCTGCAATTTTCAGAAACTTAAGCTGCTGGGTTTTTTTTTCTTGTGTTTTCATCTTCACCGAGTTGCAAACAGTAACAGTGCAAATGGTTTTGAGAATAGAAAATTTCCATTAGACTTTGTTGGGTTTGCTTTCTCTGGGGAGATGGTGTTAAGATTCTGCAATACATTAATTCTTCTATTGTCTCTTGCTATTTTATTTATTTATTTATTTTGTTTGCTGAAATGAAGTCGGTATTTTCACAAGATACCTCAAGTCTTCCAGGAAAGCAGCTTTCCCCAGCTCTGGGTATTGCTTGGCTGTGCTCTGGGGAACACTCTGGCAACATAATGGGGTATTTTCAAAGCCTAATGAGTACTAAGTGGAATATTTCAGACTTAATCACTGTAGAATCATTGACCCTTCCTTCATATTTACATGTTTTAAACTCACTAAAGCTGTGAAAACAAAGGAAAATCCCCAAGAAGCCCGCTGCCGTGTTTTGTGGTTGTCTGGGCATGGTGGGTGAGGAGCAGGGGAGCTGGGGTGGAGGTGGCTGGAGGAGGTGTAAATGTGCAGCTCTCCAGGGCCCTGCACGTCAGAGGACTTTGCTGTTAGAGTTGTAAATGCGTATTTAACGTGAGAGGTTGGGAGCAGAAGCGACCGTGTGGTCACGCTCGGGTGGTGGGATCCTTGTAACCACACTGGGTGAGCAAGAAGATCTGGTTTAGACCTGTAGAAAGGGAGGAGGAGGAAGAGCAGTAGTTGAATCTGTTCTTCATAGAATCCTAGAATGATTTGCGTTGGAAGGGACCTTGAAACTCATCCAGTTCCAACCCCCCTGCCACGGGCAGGGACACCTCCCACTAGAGCAGGTTGCTCAGAGCCCCATCCAGCCTGGGCTTCAACACTTCCAGGGATGAGGCTCCACAGCTTCTCTGGGCAACCCCTTCCAGTGTCTCACCACCCTCAGAGAAAAGAACTTCTTCCTGATGTCCAATCTAAATCTCCCCTGCTCTAGTTTCAAACCATTGCTGCTTGTCCTATCACCACAGGCCCTTAGAAAAAGTCCCTCCCCGGCTTTCCTACTCTGTTGGGAGAAGAAATTCTTATTCTGCTTTTCCCCTCAGTGAGCAGTGTGGTGGGTGCCTCTGTTCTTCCCCATCATCTCCAATCTCGGTTTCCATCACCTGTGAGACGTCCTTAGGGTGTGAGGAAACCCACTGGAGTTTGCAGGTGTTCGTGCCCGGGGAAGTCGTTGCGGCGGGGTCACCGCGGGCTGCGGGACTGGAAGGCCAGGTTTGACGCCCTCGAATCGTAGCTCCGTGCGCGGTGTTCTTGGGTAGTTCTCAGAAAGGATTTACATAAAGCATCGCACCTTGAAACCTGAGCTGTGACTCAGGCTCCTGTCCTCTGTGTATTGAGCAGCGAGCTCTGTTGATTCTTTACCGTGTCCTGGCGCCCGGTGATTCACGTCGCTCCAAATCAGATTACGGAGCGGAGTGGGAGGGTGATGATGTTCTCCAGCAGCTTCCTCCGCTCTCGCTCGAAGTGGAAGAGCTTCTGTGTCCAAGGACACGCTTTCTGGGTGGGCTGGGGCAGAGGAGTTTACAGTGACGTGGCTGTAAAATAACCAACTATCGCTTTGGTGGCTCAGCCGGGAGCATCCTCGGTGGTTGTCACAGTTGAGGAGTTAAGAGTTGTAGTTTCTGAGCTGGCTGCTGACCCAACCTGCAAATAACCATCTACTGAAGCACCTGGCTGGCCAGCAGCAGCTCTGCTTGCTCGTTGTCCATCCCAGACACACGGATGTCCGTGCCGAGGGGTCGTGACGTGCTTCTGGCGTCGCGCCGCCAGCCGCCTTCGGTTGTTAAAGAGGATCAGGGTTTGTTTTAATGGTTTGAGGGACTTTTGGTGGGACGTGGTTTAGGAAGCGGTACCGTGGTGTTCCCACGGAGTTGTTCAGTAAGTAAATCCAGATGGGTTTAGGAACTGGATAATCATAGAATCGTTAAGGTTGGAAAAAACCTCCAAGTCCAGCTTCAAAAGATAAAGATGCTGGTGTTTGGATTGGTGCATGGAGAGAGGGCACCAGCTGAGTCGTGGGGTTGCTGCTGATGCACACGGGTGTGGTTTGTCTCTGGTCGTGTCCTTACAACCAGAAAATTCGCTTTTTGCCCTGTTCCTGCTGATGTAGCAGCTGGTTTCACAAAGCCCAGCCTTATCCCAGCCTCTTGGGCTGCCGTCCCCCAGTGCCAAGGGGAAAACTCCTCCGTAGAAATGGCCACATCCCATCCTAAGGGCACCAGCAGGTCGCTGCTGCTTGCCCTGTAAATTCTCTCCTTGTTCCCTCCTTCCCTGAGCAGAAGCAGAAGCTGTGAAGGAGAGATGATGGATAAAACCTCTCCAGCCATGAAACCCGTCGTGATTCATGGGGGTAATATTGCGCCGGCGCCTCGCGCCTGCATCCCAGAGGTTCATTAAGTCGTTGCAACTCATAGAACGCGCGGCTGCTTCCGCCAAATGGGATGTTCACCAGTTTCGGATGGTTCCAGCTGTATCTGTAATAATGTTGGCACGTTCACGCCGTGCTCGGTCTGGAAAAGTGCTGCTTTCAGGAGGCATCAATTTGTTTTGAGTTTTAACGGCCAGCCTCGGTGATGGAACGCCTCTGGCGATGCCTGTATTGATTTAAAAACATCCTAATGCCCCTTTCTGGAGCGTTTCAAATGGTTATTGACCGTCCTTGTCAGACCGGGTTGCGTGGTTGGTTTTTGTAGTGATGACTAAATGTATAAGCAGATCTTCAAAAAACAAAAAAATAAAAAGGTAGCACATAATCCCTCCTAGACTGGTGAAATGCCTTCTTCATGCGTGGAGCTGTACCCGCCGTGTTCTGGTCACAGCCTTACTCCTTGGATTAGGGATTTTGACTTTAGGGGGCTAAATGCAGCCCAGAAGCTTGTTCTCCTTTGCTCTTGGTTGGTGTCGTCAAGGGTTGTAAATGTCTGTCTTCTGCTTTCCCAGAGGCACGTAAAAAAGCCTTTGTTATATTTGCAGAGGACCCCGTTCTGCACTCCTACGCTTCTCACAGCCTGAAGAAAACAAGCCACCCAGGTCAGCAGGTTGCTCTGAGTGTAAGCCATTAGGATTTCCAACTCCAAACAAGCTGATCCCCAAGGGAATGTCAGCTCCTGGTGACCTGCCAGGGGAGAGCCCTGGGTCTGGCTGACCTGTGCTGTGTGTCAGGACTGTCCTTCTCCATCTCTGAGGGCTCTCAAGGTGGAGATTTTTGTGTTGCATATCCCATCTGTCTGCTGTTGCTCATTTCCACCTGGCTGGAGGAGCAGAGCCTAATTTCACACATCTTGGTGCTTATGTTGCTACTAATAGGGAGGAGGAGGAGAACCAGGCTGGAACAGCACTGGAGAAATGGCTTCCAGCTTCCTTGGGTAGAATTCTTTCCTCTGAGGGTAGAAGAGCCTGGCCCAGGCTGCCCAGAGCGGAGTCTCCTTCTCGGGAGAGATTCCAAACCTGCCTGGACCCTGCGCTGCTGGGCCCCCTGCTCTGGGTGACCCTGCTGGAGCAGGGTGGGGGGCACCAGATGAGCTCCAGAGGTCTCTTCCCACCCCCACCACACTGCGATTCTGCGAATTCCTCAAGATACTCGTGAGTTAGCGGTAGATCTTCAGATTCAGCTGCCCTTTGAGGAGGAGGAGTCTTGACTCGGAGTGGGAAGGTTGTCAGACCCTCCAAAGAGGAGGAGAAGCTTTGAGTTGGAAGGCTGTCAGAGGTTGGGGGCACGTGCGGAATGGCTCCTCGGGATAAGCCTGGCCTAACACTCGGTAGCTTTGTCCTTCGCTTGATTCTCAGCTGAAGAGCACTGGAACGAGCGAGAGAGCTGCTGGTGAGCGTGGACAGCTGCTTTGGCTGCCCGTAGAGGCAGGAGCTGCCTCCACACTTGCTGCTTTCACGATGGCTTGGACAAGGAGAAGGGCTGTGCCAAGAGGAAACAGCCGTCCCTCTCCGCAGATGACATCTGCGCCTGGGAAGTGTGCTCTTGGCACCTCGTGTCGCTTCCTGCTGTTCTTTGCAAGTGTTTGTCCTTCAGGGCTTCTTGTTAACGCGTCCTCCTTTGCCTGGGCTTCATCCAATGTCCTCCTAAATGAAACGTGGCTTGGTCTAGATACTGGCTTCCCGCTTTCGTTCTGTTCAGCTGACAGAGTTGCAGGAAAAGCTACAGCCTTATTTCCATCATCTCCCTTTTAAGACAGGGACCCTCAGTGGGACCTGTGGGTGGTGGTTGAGCTTTCCAAGGGAGATGGTGCAGGTGGAAGAGGCCAAGGCAGAATTAACTCGCTGGGGATTTGGTGGCATCGCCGGAGGGTTGAGCTGTGCCCCGCGGCTACTGCGGTGGAGGATACGCCGGGAAGCGGTCACGGGTTTGCTGAAGGGGACAGACGCTACCTGAGGACTGGGAGGGCTCTTGTCTTCGGAGTGGCTTTTTTCCTGAGCCTTTTACCCTGCCTAAGTCAACAAAGATACGGATCTAACAGCACGAGGATGGGGCTTTCCTGCTCCTCTGTTTGCTGTGGGGTCTAACCCGGCTTTTTGCCTGTGCAAACGAAGTCAGGAGGCAAAGAGGGGTGGGCAGGTCCATAACGCAGCAGGGTTCTCATCTGTGGTGCTCGGTAGATGAGAAAGCGTCGTCTTCACGCCGGCTGCGCACGGTGGAGCAGGTCTCCTGAGGAGACCTCCTCAGCCGGTGACGTGACCTGCACGCCCAGCCCGTGGGATCGTGGCTGCCGGTAGCACCGTGCTACGTGCGCTTGCCGCTCTGCTCCGCGCTCCTTTTCGTTTCAGGGCGATTTGTTAATCTCTGAGGCTTATTAAAGCCCGTTGAGTGAGGAGCCGGTTGGGACCCGCGTTCCGAAATGAGCTCGGAAGCCGCCGAGAGGCTTTCTGTGGTGCTTACGGCCATTAATCAGAGCAGTCATTTCCCAAATTGAACCTCGTTAACTCTGTGCAGCGTTATCGAGGAGCTTTAATTTCCTGGCTACACCTGACAATCTGTTAAGTCTTTTTAATTCCCCAGCTGTATGAAGTAGGTCACTCGGACGTTTTCTCATCCTCAGCCCCTAAGATGCAGGCGGCTCTGGTGGCTCCCGCGTGGTCCTCGAGGGTGGTGATGGTGCTGGGGTCAGGGAGGTGTGCGTGGTGCTGCGAGTTGTCCTCTGGTGACAACTCTTCTGACTTAGCAAGGTCAGGGGGCGATAAACCCACGTCTCTGGAGGTGTTCCTCAAAGCATCAAACCTGTGTCTTCATGAGCGGTTGCCCTGTGGCTCAGGAGCTGGCTGGAGTGCTGAGATCCTGTCTCAGCCCAGTTCCCGGCTGGAAGAGGATTAGCACAAGCGAAGCTTGGGAGGAACACCCTCCGCTGCAGCTGCTCTCAGGAAAACCTTAAATTTCAAGGTTTATTAAACCGAACTAACAGTCGGCGGCGGCACCTCTGGAGCGGTGGTTGTTTTGGCTTCATTCAATAAGCGCAGTAATTCATTTGTTCTTCACTTGAATGGGGATGGGAATCATTTTTAGTCACCCTAAGGATGTTTTGAAGGAGTGAAATGAAAATCGGGAGCTGGAGCAGCCGTCTGCGTTACGGCGGCGATACGAGCCGAGGAACGGTGCCGGGACGCGTCCCGTGGGGTGTAGGGAGGGTGACTTGGAGGAAAGGGAATAAACCGTCACCAAAAAAAGTAGAAATAGGCTGTTCCCCAAATTCAAAGCAACCAAACATTTTAAGGGTAATGAAATGACCCAGCTGGGTCATGGAGGGTTGCTTGGAGCTGGGAGCGTAAAGGTCCATGTGATGGGGTTTGCAATGGGTGGATCAGGGGTGGGAGCAATCCCAAAATGGAATGAGGGGAGGGTGCTGAGGTGGTCCTCGAGCATCTGTGGGGGGCAGTTTGGCCACTTCATGGAGACAGATACATATGTCTGTGGGTGTGTGTGTATATATATAAAAATATATATTGCTGAGGATATTTGCTGGGTGATTCTGGTGATACTTTCAGGTGGCCTGTTCTCTTCTGTGCACCAGGAGCCATTTGAGTAAAGCCTGTGCTGCTTTGGGGTTTTTAATCATTACTCTGTGTTTGGGGCGTACTGGGACCATCCTGCTTCTGCTTCCAGTCGGCTCTGGGCAAGCGCAAACCCCCCCAGCTCCTCTCTGGGGGCAGAGAGGGGCACGGGGAAACACCATGGACTGTCTTTTTATTGCCTAAAGGTGTGAAGCGCTGGTGCAGGGCTTTCTGTCTTTCCAAATGGTTCCTGAGCTGCTGAGAGATGGTGAGAAATTGGTGGGTTGGCCCCCTCTGTGTCCTGCCTGGGACTGGTGGGTGTTCAGGGCCTCAAAGGCCTTGATGGAGCTGGGCCTGTGCCCCAAAAAGGTGGATAAATGAAGTGTTTGGTCTTGTTTGTGATTTGGAACTGGTGGGTTGGGGCTGGGAGCTCTTGGCGAGGTCTCCAGCACCGCTACTGCCAGAGGAGGCTGAGCCCAGGCCGCTTTGCTCTTGCTGACCAGTTTGGCTCCAGTTCAAATCATAGCTGAGCAGCCAGGGAAGCTGCTGGGGCAGGGCTCGTCCTTCTCGAGAGCAGCAGATCAGGAACCTTTTTTCCTTCTGAAGGCAGCGGGTTCGTTCTCCCTTAATCTCTGGTTCTGATGGGATCGGTGCTGGTGATTTCTTTCCCATCTGATTTCAATTGCAACACATTTTCATTCCCGTTCACCATGTCCTGAGACAGTTGTTTGTGTCCAGGCCTTCCTTTTACCCTTTTTTTTATCACGTGGTATATGGCACAGGATGATGGAATATGCCTTTTCACTAAAAATCAATGTTTTATTTCCTCCCTTCCCCCGCCAGGAAGCTTTCCCCGATACGAGCATTGATTGTTGGGATAAAAGCCACGTTTACGCTGTAATTGCTCTTTAAACCGGTGAGGTTGGTGGGTTTGCACTGTAATTACTCTTTAAACCAGTGCTGTACTGGGTGGGTGTTGCTGGATGGAGGCTCCTCGGACAAAGATGTTTCCAGATGTGCCAAGTGTTGGCCCCAGTGCTGGGAGGTGGCACCAGGCCCACGGCACTCCAGATGTGCCCTAAGGCAGAGTGTTTCACCCCAATCCCGGCTCTGTGCCGTCATCACAACCCAGGGGACTGGGAGATCTGGGGGCACTGGGATCTGGCCCATCACTCCCCAGCACTGGGGTGGCCATGGGTTTAAACTGCGCTTTGGGGAACAGTGCTGGGGTCCCCCAGGCTGGGCTGGCTGGGGAGATGCTGCCCAGAGTTGAACTGGGAGATGCTGCCTGATTCCAGTTTTGGGTTGGGTTTTACATATTTGAAGGAAAAAAAGCTCTGTGAGGGGCAGAGGGAATGAAAGAGCCGAGTCCCCGCTGCCTGATAAAATCGAGGCTGTGATTGAGGCTTTGTCAGCACCAGCACTTTTGTAATGACTCTATTTAATTTAAATTCTTCAGCATCTAAAGAGAGGGAGCTCCTGCTGGTGCCGTTCCCGAGGAGGGAACCTGAACCCCAGAGCACCCCCCCTGCCACCAGCCCCTTCATCTGCCTGCTTCCTTGGAAGGGAGAATAGCTTTGAAGCGGCTGCCCTGCTCTTCCCAGCCTCCAGTCTGCCTCCTGCATCCCAGCAAAATTCAGGGATGCCTGGTGCAGCTGGCTGAGCTTTGTGGCTGGGGCACAGGGAGTGGGATGCAGGGCTGGGAGATAGACCCTCGCCCAGGCTGGAGCAGATCCGTGCGCCAGGAATCCCAGTCTACGCCGGAGAGGTGCTGGATAAATAATCCCAATTAGAGAGTATTTTTCTGCATTTCACATGGATGCAGCTGGACTGAAAGGACCATCTTGCTTTCAAGATGAGCCTGTGTGATGAGTTAAGGGCTGAGACATCCTGTCCATCACCTAGCATCCCTCTCAGTGGGCTCTGCTACAGAAGGGCTTTATTTCTTCCTGATGCTGGGGGCAAACAGCTTTCAGCCTGCCTGGGTGGGCGATTCCTGGGCTCCTGGTGGTTTTTAACTTGGCTTGATGCTCAGCATAGAAATAGAATCCCAACGTGGTGAGAACTGGAAGGACCCTCTGGAGATCATCTGGTGCCTCTACCCTGCTCCAGCAGGGTCACCCAGGGCAGGGGGCCCAGCAGTGCAGTGTCCAGGCACCTTTGGAATCTCTCCAGAGAAGGAGACTTCACAACCTCTCTGGGTAACCTGGGCCAGTGCTCTGTCACCCTCAAAGAAGTTTTATCCTTGTGTTCAGATGGAAAAATGGGGTGTTTCTGGCCTGAGCAGGATCCAGGCAAGTGATGCTGTCCTCCTCTTCAGAGCCTGCACTGGGAATGGCTTCATCCAGGTTTAGATGCAGAGTAGCTGCAGCACGTGAGCCAGAGACCTCCGATGGGGCTGCTTCTCCCTTATTTCCAAGTAGGCTGTGAAAGCAGCAGGGTGGGTGAGACTGGAACAGCCCCAGCACCCAGAGCAGAAGCCAAGCCTGGCAGCTGCCTGCGAGGAGCACGCGCCGCCCCGAGGGTCCCCGTCCCCAGGGCTGGGGCGATGGGGGACCGATGGCAGCAGGGCAGGACCCGCTGCTGGGACGGGCACCCGGCTTGGCAGAAAAAAGGCTTTTATTTTGTTGTTTTTTTTGGTTTTTAAAGACTTGGTGGTTTCTCATCTGTGTTTGTTGCAAGCTTAAACTAACTCCCTCGATTTTATTTTTTTGTTTTTTTGCACCGTATTACCCGCAAATCTTACAGCTCCAGCGCATTGACGACCATCTGCGTGTCTCTAGGTAAGAGCGGAGCTCTCGCCCCAAGCCCCGGTTTTGCCGTCCCGGTGCTGGCGGAGCGGGCGATGCCGTCTGGGCTGCGTGCTGCTCCCCGATCCCTCCGGTCTCGAGGGCATCTGGAGAAAGGAAGCAAAGCTGCGATCGGTTCTCTTCAAAGCCCCGGGATGGATCTGTGGCGGCAGATGGTGCGAACCGCCTGGAAAGTCCGTAGGAAATAGCACTGAATTCCCAATCGCCTCCCATCAAAATGGTGCTTAGTTATTTTATTTTCCTGCCGACGGGCGGCTCCCGCTTTTTCGGAGGGGCTCCGGCCAGGCGGTGCTTGCGGAGTTTGCAGCATCCGCAAGCGATGCTCAGATTTAAAAATAATCAGTGAATTATTTATTAGGCTCTTTCCCCGTGGGAGTCTCTCTCCAGTTGACAAATGGGGACTGTCCCATCCTCCCCCCGCATAACCCATCCCTGGGAGATGTCAGTTGCAGAATAACTTTTTTTTTTTTTTTAATTTTAATTTGCTCATCCTTTTCCAGGTGGATCTCAGCAGCTTTCCCAGAGCTTGATGAGGTGACCAGTTAAACTTGACTCTTCAGAGCAGACTCAGGGGAACTGGCCGTGCCCGGGCAGGTGCATCGCTGCTGGGCGTGAGCTCCTTGCAAAACATCCCTCATTTTATGCACCGTGTCAGTTTTTTTACCGGTTTGGTTCTGGGATTGGTCTCTGGGGAGAGCAGGACCTGCCCCAGCGCTGCCTCTGCCCGTTGTCGACGTCGGGGTCCCGCTGCGTGTAGGGATCAGAAATGCCTCCAGCTCGGAACAGGAGCTGGCTGGGAGGCTCGGTGCTGGGACTTTTTCTCTGAAAAGGCAGAATAGAGACTGTTTGAAATAATCTTTTATTGAAATACTAGAGGAAAATGTAAGATGATTTTTTTTTTTTTTCCACGTATGTGCTTCCCAGCTGAGTTCCTGCGCCACAGTGGAGGAAGGAGAGCTTAGTGCTGTTCTGCCGGCTGAGTCATCCCCATCTTCCCACCCCGGGCTGAGAGAGATCGATTTGCTTTGGATTCAAAGCAGAAAAAAAAAAAAGACACAACCCAGCTCCTTCCCGTCATAAACACCAGTGGTGGCTCAGATCCTTTTTTTTTTTTTTAAATTGATTTTTGAGAGAGATTTGTTGCCACCCCCAGCTCTAGGTCTCTGCCGAGCCAAGAGCAGCCGATGGGAGATCTGGGGATCTTCTGGATCTTGGGAGATCTGGGGATCTTCTGGATGTTGAGGACCACTGTCCTGCTGGACCATTCCCTCTGTCCTGGCCCCACCGACTGCAGTTTGCTCAAGCCAGGCTGATGGGGAAGATGATCCTGGGCATGACTTTGTGCTCTGCATGGCCAGGGCTGTGTCATAACCCTCTGGGGAGGCAGCTGTGGTCAAATCCCTGGAAAATTGGTGTAGCCTTCCTTACAGGGCTTGGGGTGAGCACGGGGAAGTGCCGGTGTGAGCTGGGCCGTCGTGACCCCCTCGAGCTGTCCTGGGTGGCTGGGCTGGGGCCGACGGCTGGAGCCACGTGGCCTGTTTCTACTTAAACTCTGTTAGAGATGGGAATTTTTGGTTCAGAGACATTCATCCCAGCTCCATAAACCAGAATTTATTGAAGGCAAAAAGCCCAGACTCTAAGTAAAGAGCCTCATCTTGCCGCTGAGGCTGTGGATGAATCCTCCCTTCCCCAACCTGACGCTGCGGGTTGAGCCCAGGTTTTGCTTTTCTGGTTTTACCCGAAGGACAACCTAAAATAGGAGAATTAAAAATTGAGTAGTAGGCTGAGATAGTGCAGTCATGTGGAAGGAGAAGTCTGGGATCTTTTCATTAAGGCGAGAAGGCATCTCCTGCTCCTCTGGGAGCACCGCCCTGTTGCGATGACCTTGTTGGGGTGGTCCCACCACCCGAGCCCCACGTGGCAGCACCGCCCTTCTCCAGACTCCTCGCTTTCCATCCCACGATCCGTTTGAAATCTGCTTTGTTTGCAGAAATCCTGTTGTTCTGCTGGAGTTTGTTTCTGTGGATGGAGGAGGGGGGAGCGTTGGGCGTGCGCGATACCATCAGGACATCACACTGCGAAACTCGCCGGGCTCCACGGTGAGGGGGGTGATGGATAGTGCTCCCGAAAGCAGCTGGGGAGAGCTGGCAAAAATCCAATCCACTTACCCCTTCAGGAGGAGCTGGGATTGATTTTTGTACGTCCCAGGGCTGAGCTGCTGAGAACAAAGGAGCACTTTATTTATTTTGCTCCGGAATCGATTCCTTACTCATTTTATTTTTCAGCCTGTGAGAACAGCCCCTTTTCCCAAGCGTGCGTTCGCTCTGTCCGGCCACGACGGCCACGGATCCGGAGGGATCGGTGCCTTTCCCACACACCGGGCTTGAGGATGAGGATGGGAACCCTGGATGTGTCCCTCCAGATGTGGGTTTGTTCCAGAGCACGTGTGAAGCCGCTAAAAGGCAAATGCGACCTGCAGCTTGGGAAGGTCTCTCTGGGAACTGAGGAGACGTCACCGCCTCCAAAAGCCGTTGGGTTATAATTTCTCCTGACTGTCCCCCACCCCAGGAAGCTTTGTCTGCAAAGGGAAGGTGATGACTCAGGAAAGATTCTGTGTGGAGAAGCGTTGGGCTTGGGGCAGGACAGCTCCTGCCTCTATCTCAGCGCTACCAGGGTGGGTTGGCTGTCGTTCTGGGCACCGCTTCATCGTGCCGCTTCCATCTGGAGCTCAACCACCAGGCTCTAATGCTTTTATTAATTGGTTTGTATTTTCAAGCAGATTTAATTAATTCGCAAAGAGCATTTCTCCAGCCGAAGCCACCCTGGCCTCTCTCAATAAAAGAGGAGCAGGTGACTTTGAATAATGAGTGTATTAGGGTGAGAGGATAACAGAAATAACGGACCGAGCAGCTCGTCTCGCGCGTCTCTGGTTTGAAAGCGCTGTGAGGAGACGTCCTGCTGAAAAGCAAGGGGTCGGACCTGCTCTTCTGGTCTGGGATGCTGGTGGTATGGCCATGTTCGTACTGGTGGATGGAGATAGTGCTGGTTTTGGTTTCTACTCCATAGGTTTCCCTGCTTCCATTCAACTCTAGCTAAAAAAAAATCATTAAAAAAAAAATAATTTTAGAAAGACTCCTTGGCCAACTCGTTTGCAGTGATGGGACCCTCGGTGACAGCAGTGGGTGGCTCCACCGAGCCCCCAGTCGTGTGTCACTGGGCTGCTTGGAGGAGGGTCAGCGTGAGCCCTGTCCTCCCAGCTGCGAGATTGTCTTCAGAGTTCTGAGAAAATTACTCCTGATAGAAATTCCTGGTTTCTTTTTAAGCAGGTAATGAGATTATTTCGAGTTTTTTTTGTGGTGGTTTTTTTCTTCCTTCAGAGGTGTGCTGCATCTGATCTTGCTCAGATCAGAAGCTGTTCCCTGCCAAGGATCAGAGATCCAAACATAGCTCAGCTCTCTGAAATGAAGTGATTAAATTAACTTGGATGTGTAGAATTTCAGCAGAAAATGATCCAGTGATGCACTTTATCTACTGGGAACTCTTTCAAGAGCTTTTGGAAGTTACTGTGGATTAGTTTGCTTAAGAGGACCTGGTGCATGTAATTACAGTTTAGATGGTGCTGTCGCTCTCACCCAAGAAATTAATCTTTAAGCACCGCAGCCATCAAGTGGTGAGGTTCTTGGCATTCCTCCTGTTTTCTGACGCCGGGCAACCAGCGTGGCCCGGGGGATGAGCAGCGTCTTGACTTGGCTATTGTTGCTGGTGGCCACCACACGCTTGGTTGATGCTGTGTCGCTTCTGCCACTCGGATTTTAGTCCTTCAGCGGGATGCAGCCTTGATGGCAGTGCCCGCCGCGAGGTCCTGCGCCTTACTGGGGACGATTCCCAACGATTTCTGGGGCCAGGAGGGTGTGGGGATGGGGTTCAGATGGTTCCCGGTGCTGGGATCTCCTCCCACAGTGGGTGCAGTGATTGACCCTCCCTCTACATCCCCATGGAAGACGCTGCCACGGTGTCAGCATTGCTGTGAAACGGGGTTTGGTGCCTCTGAGTGAATCCCTGTGGCTCTGCAGGAACAAGGCGCTTGGTTTAGTGCATCCAGATGAGATTTCCAGAAGGTTAATTCATCTGGGCCAACGTTGGAGAACCGGCGCTGTCCCTTCCCTTTGCTGTGCTTCTCCAGCACCTTTCCCCCAAACAAAGAGCCGCGTTACAGATTCGTTTTCCTGTAGAAAAGCTCACCCAAATGCACCCTGGCAGCTCTCTGGGATGATGGGAGCGTTCCTGAAAGCAGGAATGCCACGGCAGCTTGGAGGATCACCAGCAGTGGGAGGTAAATCCAGAGCAGCGAGAAAGACCCGTCCGTTGTGCGCCTGGCTGTACGTGATTTCTCGGGCCACTGCGGATAAGCGATGGCACGTGGAGCTGGAGCAGTGATTTCCTGCATGATGGATCACTGGAGCAGCCAGGGAGAAGCTCATGCATTAGGATTGAGGTCTGGGGGACACAAAGGTGGCGCTTGCAAAGCGGGGAGAGGTTGGGAAAAGATGACGAGCAAAACACAGCACCAACAAGGATGCTCCGGAGAAATTGCTGGGAGCGGGGCAAGAAGGAGGTGCCCTGGATCCCGAGGGAGCGCTGGGAGCGTGCCGGGTCTCCTTCCAAACCGGGGTGCTGCTGGTGTGATGGTTGAGCTGAGGTGTGGGCCTCAGGCTCCCCTTCGCACGCTCGGTAGCCGACGTTCTCGTCGGAGACGTGGTGGATAGGGCTGGTGGCGGCGCTGGGCGGGCTGGCGCGCTCCGGCGTCCTCCTGACTCCGAACTTCAGAGGGATCCCGGTGATAATGGTGTGTCTGAGCGCGCGGGGCAGTCCGTCATGCTGGATTAAACAACCTTTTATGAAGGCTCCTGTGCACGCTCGGAGAAATGAAGGCGCCTAATAGACAGTGAGTCATGACACTCTATTTATCTTCCGTGCTGAAAGCCCCAGCAGATGCAGGGACCTCTTTTATCTGCCAGAAACATTGGGAAATGAATTTGTTACTGTACAGGGGGGGCTGGAGGGGTGAGCTGGTGCCAAGAGGCTGGGGCTGAGATCGATGCAAACCCCAGTGGTGGGGTTGGTGGCACCGAGCTCAGCTTGGACAGCCCGTGTTCCCTGCAGACCCAGCTTTTCCTAGCAGTAAATAAAAGCTATTTTTAAAAGTAGAGCCTTATTTTGACCATAGTTGGGGAATTCCAAGGAGCTCCTTTCTCAGCAGCATCGCTCTCTGGGTGCAGAGTTTCCAGGAGCTGGATTTTTTTTTTTTTTTTCCTGCTTCGAGGATTCATTGCTTACAAGAAAACCTTTTCCCATGGTCGTTTTATTTCCAGCTCCGATGTGATCCGAGCTCTCAGACCTGAGCAGAGCCCCGTAGACCGGGCCCGCTGCCTGCTCCCCTCCATCTGGCTCGGAGCCTGCGGCACTCGCTGCCTCTCCCCGTACCTGCCTGCGAAGGGGAGAGCAGTTATCCCGTAAGAGGTGCTGTGCTTAATTACTTCGAGTAATTAAAACCTTCTGGAGGTGTCGGGGAAGAGCGGCGTGCCTGTGCCGGCGGCAGGGAGCAGATGCTCGCTAACGCCCATCTGCTCTTTGGCGTCGAGGTCCTTCTGTGCTCCCTGGAATTCCTGCTCCAGCGGCAAAAGGAGGAGGAGGAAAATAAGGATGGGGAGAAGTTTGGGAGGAGTAGCTTCTGTTATGTGTGTGCTCTATGGGATGGGCACGTGGTGCTGGTGGGAGCAGTTGGGCTGATGGGTTCAGACCGAGGTGCTGCCAGGAACCCTTGGAAAAAGCCTCGAAAAAGATGAAAAAAGCCTTGACAAAGGCGAAAGAAGATGAGTAGAGGTGATGATGGTGTCTTCGGGAGGCAGAGCATCACGCTGTGGTAACAGAGCGCTGTGTGTGTCTGGCTCCGCTTCCCGAGGGCTGCAGTTGTTGACTTGGATGCAAGTCCTCTTCTGAGGAATCGTGGTCCAAAAAAACCCGAGGGAAAACAAGAGGCTGGGCAGAAGGGGATGGTGCACACTCTGCTGGGGAATGGTGCTCTGCCCTCCCACGAGAAGCCTTCTGTAGCCTTCAGCTGAAGGAGGGATGCTCCGGGGGTCTTTGCAACCCCACGGAGACGGTTCCGCGGCCGGGCAGCGGCCGTTCCCGCCGTCCGTGGGCGGCAGCGATGCCTTTGTCTCGCAGCGAGAGCAGCGGAGGGGGGAGGGATTTTGCAGAGCCCGGTGCCGCAGGGCCGAAGCCCAAACTGCCACGAAGCATTTGTAACATCTTGCTCGGAGTTAACGGAGCGTCAAGGGTTTACGGAGAGGAGCGGAGCGGGGAAAGGCGCTTGGGTTCGCGGGGTGAGAGGCGTTACCAGCGTCACGCTCGCGCTACAGGCGAGCGCTTCTGCGAGGGGCTGGGATGAACTACCGCGCCTTTGGGAATCGGAGGGATTTTTTCCGAGTAATTTGGGTTTATCTCTGCTGTTAGGGGAGAGAATTTAGTGTGCAATTATTTTCTGTAGCTTGGGAAGGGATGTCGGCTACTCGTGATACCGTTTCCTTTAGCGAATCGTTCCTTCTTCCCTACCCTGCCCCCAGAGGAAGGGTCAGACCGAACCTGCTCCGCTCTCCTGGTTTTAATGGAGCAGCTCTAAGGCACAATACACATTTCCAGCTGGAAAGGAGAGGTGTTGGCCACAATGAGAACGGTGCGGGGCTCGGAGGAGCCGAGAGGAATTTGGCAGCACGTTTGCTGGAGCCGGGCCGGCGGTGGCCTCACGCGGCTGCCGCTCTCCTGCTCCATCCTGGCCCTTTGCTGCTTCCCAGGCTTGGGAGAGATTCGAACAGGCGTCAGAGGCATTTTTGAAATGAGTATTTGTTGCTTTTCTTTCTTTGCCTTGTTCCCAGGCGCATCAACACCGAACGATTTTTGCAAATAGCCGGCGAGCGGCAGATAATCGTAGATTTTAATAAGCCTGTTGTGTATCCGTGCTTGGCGCTGTCGCTCCTTCCCTTCTCCCACGCTTCAGAGATAAATTTTTATAAATGAGGGTGCTAATTCAGCCCTCGCAAGTTTAAGCTGAAGGAAGAAACCCTCGGTGTTGTTGCGAGAGCCCGGAGATCCCTCCCTCGGCCGCTGGCAGATCCAGGTGCCTTCTCGATGAGGAAGAGTCAAGCTGCAAGGATTTGATGGGGAGATTGATGGGGAAAGGATAGAGGAGGATTTTGGAGCTCTAAGTGATTTTCCTTCCAGCATCTTTGGCCAAGAGAGCCTTGAGATTCCCAAGAATGGGGCTGGTCCAGCTTGGAGGAAGGAGGAGACGCTGGGGTGCTGCCCGGGAGAATGTTGCTCTGCTGGGGGTACCGGCTGCCTCCAGCCCGTCTCCTCCCCAGTGTCGTGGGGCTGGGCTGGGCTGGAGGGGGCGGCTCTGCAGCTGAATCGAGGCCAGGATGGGTCTCGGGCCACCTGAGAAGGGATTGCGGGGGCTCCTTGCTTTGCGGAAGGGGGAATTGAGTAGCCTCGTCCCCGGCTCAGCAGCCTGGTTGAGCTTTTGAGAGCTGTAGCAGAGAGGCTGGGCTAAGCCAGGCCTAATTGGAGGGGAGGAGAAGAGCTCTAAAGCAGCTGTGAAAAGCCAGAGAGCTCCCTAGGCTTTGCTTTGAATCCAGGAGCTAAAGTGCTGCAGCCAAGAGAGGGTTTTTGAGCCGAGAGTCAATAGTGTCTCGGTCTGTTTGTGTACCTCTTGCAAGTGCAATAGAGCTGAGCTCAGGGCTAATGCAAACAGTTTTCATTAAGAAATAATCAAAAAATAAAAAGCCATTTCACATGCTGATAAGAAGCCAGTTGGTTTTTATATTTCACCAGCAGTTTAAGCCATACTCAAAGCCATTTATCTTTTTCCAGTGCTGGCTGCAGAGGATATGAAAAATGCAGCAGGCTGCACATATGTAATTAAACTTTTGGCAGAATCTTTGCCCTGCAGCTTTACGAAGAAATTCAATAATGATAAATCGAGTCGACTCTATAGAGGACTTTTTTTGGTTGTTTTTTGGTTTTTTTTTGTGAACAAGGTTTAAAATAATGCATGTGGTGCAGATAATTATTTGCCACATAATAGTCTTGGCAGCCTTCTTGCCGGCACCCGTCCCTGATTGTGTCAGCTCTTTTAAAAACCACCCCTTGTCCTGCTCTTATCTCTACTCCAATTTGCTATTGAGGCTTTCCTGATTCCCAGCCAAGTCCATCTTTAGCCATAATTATTGTTTTGTTCGCCTTAGTCTGCGTTTCAAGCTGGGAACGCTCTGGGTGACAGCCCCACAAGTCCCCTCCCGTGCTGTGTCTGATGCTCTGAGCTGGTCCCATCACTCCTCTCTAATTATCTCTTTTTTTTTTAAATCTTTTTTTTTATCTTTTCCAGCAGCAACTGGAGGTAAAACACATCACTTGACCCGCTTATGGTTTGTAGTCTTGTTGTTCTACGTTGGCCCTACTGGGAAAATTACGCTGGGGGTTGTCTCCCTGGTTTGGGTGTTGGTGCCTTTATCCTCCGCTAACGCACCGCTCATTTCGACAGGAGGCAATTTCCTGTTCCCAGTTGTCCATCCCAGCCACCCTCAGCACTTCCCCTATAAAAGCTGCATCTGTTCTGTTTATTTCCCACAGATTTCTGCCGTTTGTGGCTGGTGGGAGCAGAGCTCCTCGTCCTCACGGGCGCTGGGGCGTCCCCCAGTCCTTTGTCACCTCGGGGGTGATACAAATACACTTGTAGAAAGTCTGATTTCAAATATAATTTTTTTCGGTAGCACCAAGCGGACTACTTGTAAGTAAAATAAAATGTATTTTTTAAAAACAAGGTATCTAATAGAAGTGATACCCATGTGCTGGGACTAAGTGGGTCCTTTAGCAGGTCACAGGCTTGTGTTAAGCCGCGGAGCTGGTCTGGGCGTTGCTTTCAGAGCCGTGAAACGGGTCTTTTCTGGTAATTTGACAATGGGCAGAGCACACTGCCGGAACGCCGGGGTGGTTCCCAACAGAACGGGGCCAGCTGAAGCTTCCCCAGTTCCATGACCCGAGGAGATGCTGTTTGGATATTGTATCCCTCGCTCTGCTCCTCTGTGGAGCTGGGGTGGGATGTTTGGGTCTGTCGGGCGTCTGCTCTCCGCAGGTACAAGCAGCCCCGAGGTGCAGCTGGGTCCCTCTGTGGCGTCTGTAGCTCCTCTCCGGGGATTTCCACCGTGCTAGTCCCGGGTGTTTCAAAACACACTATTTTTTTCCGTGAAAATTCACCCACAAATGGGAATCGGGGAAGCCGAGTTCAAAGCCCAGACGAGAGAGTTGGAAAAGCTTCTCTTTGATGTTTAAACGCCAGCAAAAGCCTCGCTCTGCCTCGCCGCGGGAGTCCTGGGGGACAGTTTTACGACAAACCCATCAAATCCAGGGAGAAGGGAAATGAAGAGAAAGTACAACTGGAATAAAGCGATGAAAAGCCCAATAAACCGGCAGCGACAAGCGCTGGGAGCTCCCGTGCACGAGCGGCTGGGTCAGGCTGGAGCAGGAGGAGGCTCTTCCCTTCCCGGGGGCTCTGCGTGTGTCCGAGGGGACAGTGAATGATCCCGAGCACTGGGCCACTGGGAACTGTCCCTTTCTTGCTGCCGGGCCATCGCCCAGGTAACAGAGCAGGAGAAACAGCCCAGAGGGAGAGGGGAGTGTGAGAGCAGGGGGATGAGTTTCTGTCTGGTGAGCAGAGCAGATGCCAAGGCAGAGCCGTTTCGTTCAGAGCCGGAAAGTTCGTTTTTTGGAAACGCTGATGACATTTGGTTTCTCAGTTCTGTTAAGTGCCAAGCGAAAAGCAACTGGGAGGTTTTGATTTTTTTAAATTACTTTTTTTTTTTTTTGGCTTATTGTGTCTAAATCATGGCAGCAGCAGCTGAGACATCTGGGTTTCCATCAGTGGCTCTGCGGTGGATTTGCTGCATAGCTCTGGGTGAGGTCATCCTGCCTCCTGTACCCATCTCGGGGTACATGCACTGGGGCATCAGCCCTACTGGAATGATTGGATCTTCCCTGAGAAAGTAAATCTCCAGTTTGACTCATTCTGTTTAGTTTATCCCAGAAAAGACGAGGGTGGTATGGTCAAGGACTTGGCCAGAGCAGTGGCGTGGGGTGATGGATGGCTCCTCCACTTGGCATTTCCTTCTGTGCTGTGGCTGGAGAGGGGGGGCTGGATAAAGACAGGGGAGAAGGAGGGCTCCAGCCTGAGCCTGGTCCTGGGGTAGAGCTGGGGAAGGTGAGAAAGAAGCAAAGGAAGATCTAAGATTGCAGAGGAAGGTGCGTCTGACACAGGCTCGGTGGCACGTGCTTCTCTCGAGTCAAGGGCTGGGTTTGTTTTTAAGAGCAGCCTTCAAGTCAGAAATGCTGGGAATGGACTTGGACCAGGTCACAGCATGAGATGAGTGGGAGGAAAAGAAAAGGAAAAACATAGGAAATGGCCAGTGATGGAGCAGCCTGGCCGGTGTCGGTAACCGGGATGAGAGCGCAGCGCAGGTGCTGCCGCACTGTCAGCGGGCAGCTTTTCTGGCCTGATTTAACTAAACCCGAGTCCCTGATATTCCGTTCTGCGCTTCCCTGCGTTCCCTCAGCAGAGACATGAAGTCTGCCAAATGCAAAACTTCTCCAGCAGTCACCAAAATCTCTGCTTGCAGCTTTCATCCTGCTTTTGTACCTGGCTGTCACGGCGGCTCGTGCTTTTAGTGAACACTTGTTCCCTTCTATAAAGGGAGAAACGCTGCTGTTTTGTCACTTGAATGTAAGTGCTCTCCTCTAAATGTCACCTAAACTGTCTTTCCTCCTGCCTGGAAAGCCCTTGATGCCAGAGGGGGATTCCTGCACCTCTCTGCATCCTCACATCACCCTGGAGTTGTGGAACCCGGCCCTGCAGCCTAAGAGGTACTGGAAGCCCACGGGGACTCAAGCTGTGCGGGTCCAGGGGTCAGCATCGGTGGCCGGGGCAGGGCCAGCTGAGGATAGCGCCGTGCGTGGGGCCGGGGGGATGCCTGCCAAGCAATTAAAATAATCCAGTGGCCTGGCAGGAGAAGGGGATTTCATCTGGAAGTGGCTTCAGCTTTGGCGGCCCCTTTGCCAAGAGGCGGCTGCCGCGCCAGCCTTCCTGCGGTGAACTGGACAAGCCGCTCGGCTGGAGCTGGTTGTCCTTGCCCTTGCTTAAAAAAAATAAAATATTTATCTCTCTCCCCGCAGGCTGGAGTGAAGCTCTGCCATCAAATGTTACTGCACGTTATTGCCTGGGCTGGGCTTTGGGGACGGAAAGTGTCTGGCTCCGTGCGGCTAATGCCAAGGACAATATTTATCTGTGTGGCGTCTCGCTCTGTTTGCTGAGGGCCAGCGGCTGTGGCCTTCTGGGGGAGGCAGGAGAGCTGCAGCCCTCATGGTTTGGAGCTCTGGGGATGCTCCCGTCACGCAGGAGGAAATCTGGCAGAAAGCTGCTCGCTCCCACCGCCGTCAAGTGGGGTTTTAGTCTTTGCCCAGTGTTGTAGGTACCGGAAGATGTTAAATTACTGAGGTTTTTTGCGTTGCCGAGAACCGCTTTGCGGTGTCTTCACGTGCCCGCCTTACAGATGGCAAGATGAGGAGCGTTGCCCACACCCCTGCTTTCCCAAGGTGACCTCCTGTGATGATTTTTGCGAGGCCTCTCGTGCTGAGGTTCTTAATTGCCCCTAAAAACACACCGCTGTGTGGCGTGCGACCCGCCGGGCGGGCGTCGTCCTGCCACCCGAGGGAAGCGCCTGGCGTTCTGTCAAAAAAATGGCTTGAGACAGCTCCAAAATGGCTTGAGATGCTGCAAAAAAAAATCTTGGAGTGGGTCAAGGGACGGCAGAGAGAATTATATAAATCCAGGGGGAGAGAATTATATTGTCTAAATGTCAAATCTTTAATAGGAAGCTGTGGCTGCCTGAGGCTGAGGAATTTGTTGCTCCTCGTTTCTTGGCTTCCCTTCACCTTTTCATGCTGCAAGTGAAGAGCGGAGGTCCTGGTGTGTGTGGGCTTTATGAAGGTGCTGCCTGGTGCTCCTTCCACCCTTCACAGCCCTGACTGGGGCTTGGGTTTTAGTGGCGTGGTTTTAAGTAACCACTTTGAAATAGAGCCGATGGAAATGGTCCCGCTGGGAGCAGAGGTCTGGGAGAGCCTGGGGTTAGCCGGTGATGTCTTAGCGAATGGCAACAGCAAATCTTCCGGTAGCGGAACAAATAGTCACTAAATAGAGCGCGGTGCACTCGTTTCGTGACCGGGGTGAAATCCAAGTGAAGCGTTAGGAGGTTTTTCTCTATCGGCAGAGTCAGCGGCAGCGCGGACCTGCCACGTTTGGGCTTGCAGGGGAATGATCTCGCCACGGGATCCTGGAGCTGCTGCCGGCAGCTCTGTCCTCGTCGTCCTCACCAGCCCCAGAGCTCGTCCCTGCCAGACTGGGACTTTGCAGGTGGATGTGAGCCTGGGGGTGATGCCGGGGAGCTGTGTGGGACCAGGAGTCGGTCCCAGGAGGAGGGTGAGGCAGAGGATGAACTTCCTTCCAGGGTGGCCCATGGGCTGTGGTCTGAATGGGGGGTTACCCCTTGCCCTAGACTGAAATAAAGAAGTCGACCCACACCCCCAGCCCTGCTTTGATCAGTGTTTTTCCTTCTCTCTGCTCTGTCCTTCTGGGAGGGGAGGCGGGAGCTGCCCAGCTGTCTGTCTGTCACCCTCCTGGCTGATCTGTCTGTTTTCTGTACCCGCAGACAAAGGTGAGAACGGGGAGCCCTACCAGAGGAGGAAGGGTGGGGGAACCGGCCTGCCAGAGAGCCCCTCGACGTTCCCCGCAGCCAGGGACGGAGCCCCGACCCCCGGCAGCAGCAGCTGGAGGCGAATTATGCTGATGATCCTGGCTATCACCATCCACAACATCCCAGGTAAGCCCTGTCCGTCTGTCCATCCATCCCAGTTCACAAACAGCCCCTTCCCGGGGTCGGTGCCGTCCTGGGAGGATCTCGGAGGGCGGCTGCTGCTTTCTCTCCATCCCTCTTTTCCTTGCTGCTCGCAGTTGGCACTCGCCCAGTGGGTGCCGGGTGCCTTTTGACAAGGTCTATCACATCAGCTGTTCCTCCCTTGGTAGGGCTGAACCATCTAAAGTCTTGGCAGCGAAACCCCGAACGGGGAGAGGGCTCAGGGCGGGAGCCTGCGAGTTCGCGCTCGCCGCTGCGTCTCGAACATCTGCAGCCTCGCTCGCTCTCGCCAGCCCGTCGTGGGCGAAAATTGTAAATCCCAGAGTATATTGAGAAAGATGATGCTGTAAAGGCAACGAATTCTGGTCGTTTTTTCGTTTCCTTTCTGGTCCGGGCGCCGCGAGAGCCGCATTTTAAAGCGCCGCTTTTCTCTGCGGGAGCGCGTCCCGCTGGGGTTTTCTTATTCGAGGGATGGAGTTTGCCAATAGATGGGAAAATGGAAAACTGCAGAGCCCCGAGTCTTGGAGAGCTGCGTCCTGCCAGGGGCTGGCATTTGAGACTGCAGAAAATGATATGATTTAAAAAAAAAAACAAAAAAAACCATGAGATGAATTTGTAACAGCTGAGAACACTCGGCTGCTTTGTGATTTTTTTGGTGGTGTTGGAAGTAATATAAGGAAACCTTTCCAAAGGCTTTGCTGGTTTCCTCTCCTCTCTTCTCCCTCCTCCTCCTCTTCTCCTTCCCCTCCCCTTTTCTTTCTCCCTGCTGTGCTCAATCTCTGCCTGTCTCAGGTTGTAGGCTGGATGGGGTGGGATGTGCAGGGGGAATAGAAAAAAGCTTTTCTGCATAACTTGGGGGAAAACGATGAGTGTCTTTGGAAGAGCCGTGGTTTCCGAGCCGGGGCGGCCGCCGCGTGGCTCGTTGGCGAGGAGGTGGCTTTTGTCAGCCGCGCCGGCTGCTGCGGAACGGGATGTGCTTTAACCAGCAGGCTGGGGAGGGGGAGCTGCCTCCCGGCCTCACGTGTGCTTTTGGGTACTGAGAGCGACTTCGATCCGGTGCCAGGGTGTCGGTCTCCGGTTCCATCTCTGAATGGGCTTCCTGGGTGAGAAGGTTCCATTATGGGTCTGTAATCACAGATCTTGTGTTTCTACCTCTGCATTGAAAGTGGGGGAAAAATCAAAGCAAAAACACTTTGGGCTGCAATTTCCACTTGGGGCCGGTTCCTCTTGTCCTGTCGCTTGCTCTGTGGGAACAGAGCCCAACCCTCCCTGGCTCCAAGCTCCTGAATTTCAGGGAGTTGTGGAGAGCCAGAAGGTCTCCCCTGCTCAAGACTTGTCAGCAACAGCAAAATTTTCCTCATTTTATCTCTNTTTTTTTTTTTTTTTTTTTTTTTTTTTTTTTTTTTTTTTTTTTTTTTTTTTTTTTTTTTTTTTTTGATTCTAGATAGATAACTCAGATGCCTTAGTTCAGCTCCATATATTGCTGGGGGCAGACGAGGCAAGTAGGGAGCTTTAAATTAGCTACATGTGCCAAAAAAAAAAGGGGGGGAGCGTTTGCACTGAGCAAACCCTAATTGGATTTTATCCTTCAAACAAAGTGTCAGGATGCTGAGGTGAAGAGCTGGGCTGCGTGTGCATCTCACCGCCTTGGGCTGCCTCAGCTGGAGATTCCTGTCTCTGTCATCTCCAAAAGAAAAAAAGGAAGTTTTGTAGAGAGGTGAACAAAGCATCAGTCGTGGGAATAGGTTAATGGCAACACGGCCCCGGCTGCTGCAGAGACACTGGTCTAACCTTTCAGGGCTTCTGCCAGAGCACAAAGCCACCCTTGGATGGCTGCAGAGGCTCAGAAATTCTCTCTTGCATCTTAAAGGTCACGATATTAAAGCTTAATACCCAGAGAGGCGGGTGAGAGCGGTGGCCTGTGGATGGTTCTGCTCCTCAGACGCTGTCCGGAGGCTCGATTCGGCTCAGTGAGGGAGCTCTGGATGGATCACGATGTGGGTACCTGTCCCCACCAAGCCCTGTCCCCAGCGTCCCCCTCCTGCTCTTTTCCAGCTGGCTTGTGTCTTTCCAGCAGCCCCAGTGCTGTTGTGGGCCTGGGTGGGTGGCAGTGGCTCTTTGTGCTCTCGGGGCCTCTCGGCGGTGACAAAGCCCAGCACCAGCGTCTCCCTTTTGACGGGGATTTGCCCAAAGGTTTCAAAGTCACCGGGGCTGGACTTGAGCCCAGGCTGTCACTGTGCTCCCCAGAGCCCTGCCTGCAGGTCACGGAATCCCAGCACCCATTTCACCCTACTAAATAATTCAGATTGTGATTAAAACGGGAGCTTGTGGCCTGCCCTGCTCGTTACCGGGGTCTTGCACGGGATGGGGCTTAGCTCAACTCTGCTTTCACCAAAACCCTTCTGCTTTCCCAGCAAAGCCTCGGCAGCTCCAGCGGCGCCTCCTCGATGGGCTGCGGCGCAGGCTTTGGGAACAGTCGTGCTCTCCCTCAAGTATCGAGCAGAAAGGCTGCCGCTATAATTAACACCGGCTCCCGCAGCGTAACGACACCTCAGATAATGGGGGGAGGCAGGAGGTGCTGAGCCGAGGAGCTGGGGGTGCTCTGCACCGCAGCAGGGCTGCCAGCCACCAGCTAACGGCTCGCGAGCCCCCGGGCTCGCAGAATCGCTCAGCGCTTGCTCCCTGCGAGCTTGAAGCGCTTGCAAGGAGCCTGTTATCAGAGGTCGTCCAGGTGGTTCCTGAGAATTTCCTGTCCTACCTTTGTCTTCGTAAAGCCGCGTGATGGGGATGGATTTTGAGCAGGGCCTGTTGGGATAGGACAAGGAGGGATGGATTTAAACTAAAATGAGGGAGATTTAGACCGGAGAGAAGGGAGAAATTGTTGGTGCTGAGGGTGGTGAGAGCCTGGCCCAGGTTGCCCCGAGAGGTGGTTGCTGCCCCATCCCTGGAACCATCCCAGGGGAGGTTGGAGGGGAATCTGAGCAACCTGCTCTAGTTGCAGATGTCCCTGCTCCCTGCAGGGGGGTTGGACTCAATGACCTTTAAAGGTCCCTTCCCAGCCAAAGCATTCTATAATTCAGTGACTCACATCCCTCAGGGAGGATGCAATGCTCAGGTTGCTGCAGCAAGGAGGATGCACCGGGGCGTTGAGTCTTCCTGTCTCTGCTCATCTTGCTGGACCTCCGGTCTACCCAAGTGCCTCAGGAGGTGGTCTCGCTCCTCTGAAACCTGCAGTCTTTCACATAGGAGCCCAAACTCTACCAAATCTCTCTGTCCAGCGGTTAAAATCCTTGCAAGGACCAAGTCTGGCCATTCTCCTTGGCTTATGGGGAATAAACTCCCTCTTATTATTGAGGAGCAACTTCTTTGGTGGGAGGGGGTTGGAGCCTGGCCCAGGCTGCCCAGAGAGCTTGGGGAGTCTCCTTCTCAAGAGAGATTCCAAAGGTGCCTGGACCCTGCGCTGCTGGGCCCCCGGCTCTGGGTGACCCTGCTGGAGCAGGGTGGGGGGCACCAGAGGATCTCCAGAGGTTCCCTTCCCACCCCCACTACGCTGGGATTGCCAGGTGAGGACAGGTTTACTTACTTGAAGCCCCACGTAGGGTGGAGAGGTTTCAATCTCGGCAACGCCTCTGTCTTTGGTTTCAGGCAAATGTGCTGGAAGCCTCGTAGTGGGCGGGTGAGAGGATTGAACGGGGACCGGCCTCTCGCATCCAGTCGGTGCTGAGCGGGCTCTGCCGGCCAGCCAAAGGTTTCTTCACTTGTTCCAAAGCTGGGGCTGGCGACGTAAAGAATAAATGGATAATGACAGGAGATGCCAAACCACGGCCTGCTCCCGCTAATTAATATTCATATGTGCCGGGTTTAGTGGAACATTAATTATGTATTTAATCAAGCCCTGTTTATTCTAGTTTAGCTTTGTACCTTGGGTAGCTGTTATGCTGAAGGCTTCAGATTAATTAAAATGTTACTGGTGTATCACAAATAACAATTAGCGAGGTGCGGGCTGATCCGCCCTTCTCTTTGCGTTCCTTTAGGAGGAGAGCTCGGTAGGATGGAGCTCGTGGGGCCGCTGCCGGCTTCCTGGGGAGCTCCTGGTGGGGTCTGGCCCTGCTCGGGGCTGAGCTGTGGTGGTTTGCGGGCAGGGACGTCCCCTCTGCGTGAGATCAGAAGGTTCCTGCAGCCTGGAGATGCTGTGGGCTGTTCTCCCTGGTGGCGAGCGATAGGACAAGGGGAAATGGCCTTAAATTGTGCCAGGGGAGGTGCAGGTTGGATATTTGGAAACATTTCTTTCCTGAAAGGGTTGTCAGGCGTTGGAACAGCCTGCCCAGGGAGGGGGTTGAGTTGCCATCCCCAGAGGTGTTTAAGAGAAGGGTGGATGTTGCGTTGAGGGACGTGGTTTAGTGGTGTTGATAGGGCTGGGGAAAGGTTGGACTCGATCTTGAAAGTCTCTTCCAGCCAAAAATGTTCTACGATTCTACGAATGCTCACGTTGCTCTAGGTGAGATGGAGACCAGGACCAAGGCCATGTTCTGTGGCCGTCTTCGTGCCCCGGGGCCCTCGCTAAATCCCACCACTGTGGGGAGCATGGGATCCCATCCCTCCATCACCTCCAGGAACACCTTCTTCTGGAGCATCTTCCTCTGCTGCCGCTCGCTCCAGTGGGACTGATGCTGGGAGGCAGGAGGTGATGCTTCCAGCCACCCTAACCTTGCCAAGGAAACTTGAATTTCCGTTTCCTTCATGATGTTTTGGGGCTGGAGCCGATGGGCAGAGCAGGGCAGCCCCTTCCCCAGGAGCTGTGCGCAGAGCTGGAGTCGTTTGCTGTGCTCCAGCCCTTTCCTTCCTGCTGGAAAATACCATTTCCATATTCAGTCCCATCACTCTGTGTTTGCTCCTCGTTCCATTTCTGAGACGTTTCCACCTCGAGTGTCACCGTTGAGCGGAGGTGTCTGGGAGGGAGCAAATGGGACACAGCAGCTGCTGGGTCGTGGTGTGAGGTGATGTTGACATCCCCCTGTTCCCTCCGCTAAATCCTGGCTCCACCTGAGGCTCTCCTTCCAGTTCCCGTTGCCAGAAGCTCAGTAACAAGCTGGAATTTATTTATTTTTGTAGTGAAGGAGCGGGACGGTGCGTGAGCTAAATATGGAATGAATTCACCTCTAGCAGTGAAGGAGGGAGGGGTGCTGGGGTATCGCTACGGGCCAGAGGGAGAACACGTTACCAGGAGAAACTTTTGGATGCTGGTGTCTATGGGAAGGACAACCCAGTCTCCTGGGAAGCTGCAGTGAGTTGGGGGGAAGGTCTCTACACCCCCAGGTGACAACATCCAAGTTCATCCCCCTTGGAACTGTGCTTGGAGATGACAAGAGGCACCCGGCTGCACCACGGTTTGGCACCGGCACCGCGCTTTGGGGTGTGGTGGTGGTCGTGGCTTTGGGGAACCTTCCTTCTCTGCTTGGCCAGGAGGGAGAGATTTAACCCCAGAACCTGTAGGCTGGGCTCTGGTCAATGCTTGGGATGAAGACCACATGATGCCCAGGGGAAGACACAGCCCAGGGTTAGTGCGGAGGAGACAGCGCGGGATGTAAATGCTGGCACCCTGCTTGTGCTCCCTGTCACCGAGCTGGTGTCGGCGGCTCGGGATGTCCTCACATCAAGTCACCGCCAAATCCTTTACTTATGGTTGTGGTTCCTCACTTTGGTGATGGATTTAGACCAGGCTCCTCCTGCTTGTCCCCGTGGCAGCTGCGTGGCACCTCCTCATCCCAAAGGATGGTGCAGAGGTGGCAGCAAGGGCTGCCGCTCGGATTTATCCCGAGGGGAGAAGAGAAGTCTCCACCGAAGGACGGTAAACGTCAAATTGATTTGAAACGCGCTTGTTGGCAGCTTCTCCTGGGAAGGAGAACGGTTCCGCTGAGGGCCAGATAGCGTGAGACCTGCCTGCTGCCCTCTGAGGGGTGGGACCTGGCCAGGCACAGCCCAGGGGTGAGAGGTGCCCGCTCAGATACGGCAGCTGCCTGGACACGTGTGTGTCTTTACGGCTTCTTGCAGCTTTAAGCAGCTTTGTGTGTCTCCTGCTTTATGAGTGTCTGGGGGAGAGGAGCGGGCGCTGCGGTTTGGTTCTGGTTGTTGGCTGGTGGGTGGTTTTGTGCAGGCAGCTCATGGGAGATGAAGCCCTGAACTCAGTGTTGTCACCTCTTGGTCCAGTTCCCTGTTCTGGACTTCTCCAGTTGTGGACAGTGACTGAATCCCAGATGGGTTTGGGTGGGAAGGGACCTTTCAAGCTCATCTCTTCCAACGCCCCTGCAGGGAGCAGGGACATCTGCAACTAGAGCAGGTTGCTCAGAGCCCCAGCCAACCTCCTCTGGGATGGTTCCAGGGATGGGGCAGCGACCACCTCTCGGGGCAACCTGGGCCAGGCTCTCACCACCCTCAGCGTCAAGAATTTCTGGAGTCCCATCCATCGCTCCTTGGCAGGGCTGTCTGCACATCTGCCTAAACCAGCTCCTGGCATCGAGGGCTGTAGGTGTGCAACGTGCTTCCTGGTTGTCAGCTGGTGGAGATGTGTCCAAACCAAAAGGATATCTTCCCACTGGTGAGGAGGAAGCTTCACAGCTAGGTTTCTACCTCAACCACGGGGTGGTTTGACACCTCCCAGGTGAGCACCCTGCAGCGGTGGTGTCTGGCAGCCACGGGGCAGTGATTGAGTCCAGATTTTAAGGGGTTTTTTTTAAGACCTGAACCCATTGCTGAGGTTCAGTCAGAGCTTGTCCATCACTGAGGTTGTCTGAGCTTGTCCATCACGCCCAGAGCCGGTATTTTCTGTGGTGAAGCTGCTCCTCAGATGATGAATTGGAGGATTCAACCGCTTGTTGCCGAAGAGGAGGGTGTGGAGAGAGGGGTTTGTGGATGGCTGCAGCAGCACGGAGGTTCCATACTGTGCTCTCAGATTGGTGTTCCTCGGGAGGGGGTAATTTCCAAGCTGGTTTCTTTGTCATTAGCAAAAATTGATTGAATTTATTCTCCTGGGATAGGCGTTCCCGTGCGCTCAGCCTTCCAAGAGCAGGCTTGGAGCGACCGGGGTGAGATTGCATCTCAATTATCCCGAAAAGTGATTATTTATATGAATATTCTCAGAGATCCATTAACGGTTGGTAACGTTCATTTTGAACGATGGGCTTTTTTTGTGGTTGGTTTTTTTCTTTTCTTTGTGGGTTGTTTTTTTTTTTTGAGTCTATTGAAATTGAGACTATTTTACAATTGTTGACTTTAATAAGCGTTGGGTCCCCACTGGGGTTTGGCGGAGCGTGAGAATGGGAGACGTTTAGCAGCGCCGATTAATCTGTGCCTCGTCTGTGCGACGCCTCTTGCTGAAATCACCGCAGAGCTCCTTCCACTGTCGCTTCTGCTGGTGGCGTCGCGCTGAACGGGTGTGCTCGGGCGCTCTTGGAGCATCTCCGGTTTCTGCAGAAAGGCTTTATTTTTAGTAAGAAAAGGGAGGAGGGGAGGACTTGCCTATAGCTTGAATTTCGGAGGTGAGGGTGAAGAGGAAGACGGGGCGGGAGGGAAGGCGTCCCTGTGTGTGGTGAGGACGTTGTGCAGGGGGTTGGTGGAATTTAAGGGCTGCAGAAGGTCAAGGGGACAACTGGCCACGGACCGGCTCAGCCTGCGCTCGCCACTCGGAAGGGTGGAAAGATGCACGTTTGAACAGGCATGAATTTTTCACAGCCTTTTCTTCTCCGAGGAGAAAACCCAGCTTGGGATGTGGCTTTGTGAAGCTGCTGCCCGTCCCATCTCCCATCTGATGGCCAGAGGGACCCTTCGGGTCCCGACGCATCAGGGGCTGAGCTGGGGGGTGTTTGCAGCGGTGCTGTGACGTGAGGGCCCCGTGGGAGACTGGGGTAAGAGGAGCAAGGTCAGATGGGATGCAGCTCATGAAGACAGAGCTGGGTGCTCAATGCTAACTGGAGAGTTTCTCGTGGCAGTGACTCCGGTGGGATCCGGAGGCACGGCCGCACGCTCCCGCTCCCTCTGGGAGATGCTGCTATAACCTTTCATTAAACCTTCTGTTAATTGTCACCTCATCAGCACATATTTTGACATTTTCTTCTATTAAGCGGCTCGATGGATTGAAAAGACTTGCTCAAAGTCGTTAAGCTTCGGTGTGAGGGGGTGGAAAGCGTGGGGGAGACAGCTGGGTGAGGTGCCGGCACCGGGAGAAGGATGTGGGACAGCTCTGCCCCGTTCCTCTGCTCAAGGCAAGATGCCACCAGCAAAAAACTGGTCCTGGAAAAGTGGAGACTGTAAAGAAATCCTCCCGTGGGCACACCAGGGCTGTCCTGGGTGCCTGTGCGTCGCCGTTTCCCCGCCCTTTGTGCGCACCCGAGGTGTGGGTGCCCTTCTGTGTCACTGCTGGGGACCGGAGGGGGCTGGCACCAGGCTCGGGGCTGCTTTCGGCTCCGTGGCCACCAGCTCGGCTCCCTCAGGACTTCCCTGTGCTCCTGCTGGATATACAAAGGCTGAGGCTCAGCCCCGGGGTGCCTCGGGAAACGGTGTGTGAATAACGGCCCAATATAAATGTAATTTTGTGCATTACAGCGGCGGAGGGAACTGGGCTCTTTAGTCTGAAGAAAAGGAGGCTGAGGGGAGACCTTCTTGCTCTCTACAACCACCTGAAAGGACGTTGTAGAGAGGTAGGCACCGGCCTCTTCTCACCGGTAACTAGTGACAGAGCGAGAGGGAGTGGCCTCAAACTGCACCAGGGGAGGTTTAGATTGGACAGTAGGGAAAATTTTTTCACAGAAAGGGTTGTCGGACATTGGAACAGGCTGCCTGGGGAGGAGGTCGAATCGCCATCCCTGGAGGTGTTTAAAAGCCGTAGAGATGTGGTCCTTGGGGCCGTGGTGTAGTGATGGGCTTGGTAGAGTAGGGTAAATGGTTGGACTCGATGATCTTGAAGGTCTTTTCCAACCTCGATGATTCTGTGATGACTCGTGCACGGTTGGGAGGTTTCCTGTGCGGCCCGGGGGTGTCACAGCCCATCAGCCTGGCACCGATAAAGAGGGGAGAGCGTGGGCAGGAGGACGAGAGCGGCCAGGTCTCTAATGTCCCGCTGGCAGCCGCTCGTATATCAAAACCTACTTTGCGGGCGGACACCTGGAAAGCCAGCGGAGATCCGGTAAATGTGCGTTTAGCTCTGCGGCATCGGTTGGAGTTGGCGGTCGGTGTTTCGTAAGCGGTAACGGCCACAAAGGTGGCAAAAGCAGATTAAATACAGTATTTTTCCCCAGCTGGAATGAGAGTCTGCTGAAATATGTATGTGGAAGCTCCTTTTTATTTTTTTTTTTTCCTTTATCCCCATCAGATCTCGCAGGACTCTTGCATTAAACATCGGTGAGCAGTGGCCTGAGAAATAATTTTGCGTGCTAGGAATGAAACGTTAAATGTCTGTGATGGATTCAGGTTGTGTGGGGTCAGGGAGAGCCCATTTCCAGCACAGGTCGGTCCCTGCTTTTTAAATTGGTTAATTTGGGAGGGAGTTTTCTTCTTCCAGAGAAGCATTTCCGTGATGAAGGAGCTGTGGGATGTTTGGGCAGTTGCTTTGATTCTTTAAAATCAGGTACCTCTGGTGTAAGCAGGGACTTTGTGCTGCCCCGTCAGCTCCTGTTTGGCTGCTGCAGCCGGGTGGATTGAACTGATGATTTGCTCCATGTCGTTGTGCTGTGGGGAAAAGGACAGAAAAGTGGAGCAGGATGGGATGTAGATGGTTTGGCTCCTGTTTGGTAAACCAGGAGGGGGCATTAAAGGAATTGCCTCGTGCTACCCAAATTCCACCTTCTTTCATGGACACACACCCTCCAGCAAAGCCATGGGCTCCTCTTGGGGTGTTTTTTCCCCCATATCTGTTGCCATGAGCTTCCCACCTTGTGTCATATCCCACCAGGTTTACCCCGAGCAGCTGGGGATCACTGGTCCCCTCCAACCCCCTTCAGCTCAACCGGTTGAAGCCAGGTGGGTTCACTGATGTGAGCACCCAATTCTGGAGGCTTTTTTCAGGCAAAGCTCCTGCGCAGTTGCCCAAGACCTCTCCCAGGGTGAGACATTTGGTAGCTCAGCGGGGCTTAAAATCCCCTTTTAATGGCATTTTAGCTCCGTGGCGTCACGCGCAGCGATGGGGTTTGGCTTTTTTTCGTGTCCCTTCTGCTGTTTAAGCACCACCGAGCTGGGGATTTCGCCTGTTTGCTTTTCCAGGTGATGGTTCACTCGACCCTGTCATCATCTGCTGTTTTTCATCACCTCTTGCATAACCTTGATGGGACCCATCTGCGAATCCCTGGAACACTTGAAGGCACCGTTAGTTTTTTCGTTTGTTGGTTTTTGGTTTTTTTTCCTTTCGAAATCAAAGCGGTGGAGTTGAGCTATCTGGGCACATCAGAAGCTTTTGAGATGTTTCACCTTCTTTCAGCTCGGCGTCTGCACGTCACGGGCCTCAGCCGCCGCCGCGTCGGTGCTTTATTGGTGCCTTTACTGGGTAAACTCCCGAGTCCTTTACGGAGCTGTCCCCAGAGCAGGAGACTGGAGCTGAGCTGACGTGCTGAAGCAGGTCCATAGTGTCTTACCTACAATTCCCTACCCAAAGAGGCAATTTCTCTCCATTTGCAAGCTGCCTGGCTTTGCCAGGCTTTCCTGCTGCTGTCATCCCCACAGACCTTTATCAAGTTTTCCTCCCACACGCTTTTTTTTTTTTTTTTTTCCCCCCCAAGAGCATGAGATGACTCTGGTGGATGGGATCAGTGGGGCTTTGTGGCTCTGCCTGCTCACCGCCTGCATCTGCAAATAGTCCTGAGAATAATGATTGCCCAGAACTGCTTTGTCTGAGCAGATGAATCCAGCTGGTGCCTTGGGGTTTGTTTTCTCTGTCCTGTCCCCGTTTGTTGGCAAGGTCCAGGATGCGAGTGCTGCGCATTGTGAATCCACAGGGAAAAAGGGGACCGGGTCACTTCCCAGTCCCACCACACGCCCCTCGAACAAAAGCTCTTGTTTGTCAGGAATCCAAGGGAGGAGAGGGGGACGAGTGAGTAATTCATACCACAAATAATAACACACGCTGCTATAAACTGGAAATTAGTCGTGTAAATTTTGTCTTTGTGTTGTGCTGAAAGGATTTTCGGTTAGGGGAATAATTAGGAGTGGCCTGGCCTCCTTAGTCGGCTGTTTCTGCAGAGCTGCAGAGAAGGCACAGGACAAGCTGGAATCCTGCTGTGGGCCAGTGGGATTTTGTGGCAGCTCCTGTTGGGATCTCCGTGGTTGAAGGGCTCTCCTCAGGTCAAGGACGCTGTCACCGCTTAATAATAATTCATGACAATGTGATGCTTGAGGGACTCGTGCGTGTTTGCTCTGTCCACACCACAATCTGTCGCCGCTCCCCGGATCCTCTTCACGTGTGTGTTTAGAGGGCAAGGACTTCTCCAGGGTTCTCTCCCGCCGTGATGCACCAGGAGCTGCGTCCCACCTGGGTGGCACCTCCTGCCGGCTGTGGGAGTGGGTGGTGGCTGAGCAAGGACAGCTCTGGAGCAGCTGGAGGGTCTGTGTTTCAAGTGCAAAGGGAGATCTGCGGCTTTCTGGCAAAAAAAGAAAAAAAAAAGTCTCTCTAAAATGACTTTAACCTCCTGCTTGCTGGTCTTTTAATGGTGGATACCTAGAAATGTGAAAATCAGGAAAATCTGGCAATCTCTGCACTTTCTTGTGCAGTAGTGGCAAAATGATGTTGCTGAGGGGGAACCGGGATTCAGTCTTGGGGGAAAAAAAACCTTAAGAGTTTAAATAGTGGCGACAGGGACACGCTTAAACTCTCCTACAAATCCAAACCTCATTATAGCAGGATTAATTTCCCACCAGGAACTTAACCGTTCTCCAAAGAACAGGATGAATAATTGATGACATGTTGGCATCCGTAGTACCTTCCTCAAGGAAGCGTGTTCATTTGCTGACCCCGGAGAATTAGCTTCATTAATCCTCGCAGGGGGAGATAACGTCACTCCCGGCTCCCTTAACGCTGCTGCCGGGCTCGAGGTGCTGCTGGGGGATCGGGGGGGTCCTGGCCTCGCAGGCTGGGAGATGTAAATATTTGCAAGGATTTGCAATATTTGGTATTATCCGGGAGGAGAGCTCGGGCAGCCCTTTATGAGCTCGCTTGGTTTCCTCAGAGGATGTTTTTGCGATGATCCCCGCGAGCGCGTCTCTGGCCCGGCGTCCGTGTCGGTGCCCACGGCCCTGGGTTGCATCAAGGTGGAGTCGGCTCGTGCCAAGGGTGTTCTCAGGGTCACAAACTCTTCCCTTTGCTCACAAAGACAGGCTTTTACTGTGGTTATAACCATAATTCTTTCCATGTCTTTCCAAGCTCTGCAGGCACAGACCTCCGCTGAGCTGAGCGCTCCTTATCTGCTCCAGAAATCCCCTGTCCCCAGCAGGCAGAGTTGGGGTATTTCTGCTGTAGGCAGAAGTTATTTACAAACTCTGCTTTTTCCTCCTATATTTACCCTCTCTCCAAGCCCAAGATTTTGCCTCTACTCAGATTGTGGGATTTATGAGTTAGAATCACAGATTGATAGAACTATTTGGGTTGGAAAAGACCTTTCAGCTCATGAAGTCCCAGCGTTGCCCCATCCCTGCCAGGGCACCCCTGAGCCCTGTCCCTCAGCACCACAGCTCCACACCTTGGAAACCCCTCCAGGGATCATGGGGACTCCAGCCCTACAGGGCAAGAAATTGTTCCTCAGCTCCAACCTAAACCTCCCCTGGGGCAACTGGAGGCCACTTCCTCTCCTCCTGTCTCCTGTTCCTTGGGAGCAGAGCCCGACCTGCCCTGGCTCCAAGCTCCTGAATGTCAGGGAGTTGTGGAGAGCCAGAAGGTCTCCCCTGAGCCTCCTTTGCTCCAGGCTGCACAAGCCCAGCTCCCTCAGCCGCCCCTCACCAGACTCCTGCTCCAGACCCTTCCCCAGCTCCGTTGCCCTTCTCTGGCCACGCTCCAGCCCCTCCAGCTCCTGCTGGGAGGGAGGAGCCCAAAACCGACCCCAGGATTTGAAGAGGTGGCCTCCCCAGTGCCCAGTCCAGGGGGGTGATCCCTGCCCTGGCCCTGCTGCCCCCCCAGTGCTGCCCCATCCAGGATGCTGGTGGCCTCTTGTCCACCTGGGCACACACTGACCTTCAGCTGACTGTCAACCAACACCCTCAAGTCCTTTTCCACTGAGCAGCTTTCCAGCCAGTTGCTTCCTATCGTCCCCATGGGTCCTCTTCCACCTCCTCCTCCTCCTCCCGTGCCTGCCCAGGAGGGCTGTGCTTCATCCCTAGAGGAGCTTTCCCCAAGGGTATATTTCAGGCAAAGACACCCATGGATGGGTGATGGGGGGGCTGTGCTGCGACCCCCCTGCTGAGCACATCCTCTGGGAGAGGCGTGGGATAAAGGAAGGGATAACGAGCAGGTCCATGTTCCCCTGTCACTGCCATCCTCACCTGCTTGTACAGCAAGAAAAGGGAGGGAAAAAACCCCAAACAACGCACCACTCTGAAGCTGTTCCTCGTTCCTCCCGAGTGGTTTGGAAAGAAACCAGTTTTGTTTAGCAGGTTTGGGGTAGTTGGGGTTTTTAAGCGCTCCTGTAGGATATTGTTCTCTCTCCCCAGCCTGTGCTCATTTCCTTGCTCTTTATGGCATTTAAGAGTCACATAATAACCGGGGTTAACTTACTTGCCGCTGTAGTTTCTCCAGGCCCCGTGAGCGGTGTTTGCTATTTACTCATTGGGATGTCGATGGCATCTGAAGGGCTTTTATTTTTCGCTTGTTTTTATGAACAAGCCTCCTCCTGAGGATTACCAGCGGCTTCCCGCCGTGGCTGCGAAGCTCATTTCATGCTCAAAAACCGAGCTGGGGGGGAGGGCAGGAACCGGGCCCAACCCCGTGAAACCCAGACCTTGGATTTGCCAGAGGGTTTTTCCAACTACTGCTGGAGAAGGAGAGCGGGCGATCGAGGGCCCTGATCCCTGCCAGGCTGCATAAGCTGCCCTCAATAGGATTGAAAATCTCAACCTGCTTAATTTCACCCCCTTCTTTCAGCTCGCCGAGCGCTGGCGGACTCGGGAGGTGGGTGATAAGGGGGGAGCTTTGATGGGATGGGATCAGCCGTTCTGCTTTCAAGCTGATCCTTTGAACTTAAGGCTGGTGTGGCATTTGCAGCCGGAGGCGCTGGGGGGACCAGCCCAGCTGCCTGAGCCTGCAAGTGGATGTTCCTCGAAGCTGGAGCTGATGCTTCTTGGAAAAGAGATAGTGGGGTTTGTAAGAGCGAAGAAACACTGTTTGAGGCTGTGGGTGGTGGTGGAAGGTGATTCCAGACTGGGAAAAGTGGGGGAAAAGCACATTTCAGAGCAGAGAAAACAAAGCAGCTTCCTGGGTGAGTTCAGTCTCTCTTGGTTTCCCAAATTCTGTGTAGTTTGGGGGTTTCCTCCCCTCGGATCAACACGTACGGCACTGCCACCTGAGCAGCACGCTGGGGCTGGCTGGAGCCATCTCTTAAGGACTGGTCCTTCTGCTTTCCAAGAGGAAGCATCTCTTCAGTAAATCTCTTCCCCACCCGCCAAGTCATCTGTGTATTTTGTACATTATCCTCGTCCAGGTCTTCGCCATCAGGGCCGCTTAGGAATGGGCAGTGCAGAATCACATCCAGGCCCCCCAGGACTGTCCCGTGTCTACCGTGGGCTGGCCTTGGTGCCAGCACCTCGCTCTTGCCTGAGCAAACCTTCCTCTCCTGCCTGCTATGGAGAAGATTTCCCTGGAAAGTGCTAGTCCAAAGGCAAGACACCCTTCTGGAGCCCAGAGCACCACGGTGATGCACCATCTCGGTAGCTCATGCGGTTTTGGGGTGAGCTGGAGAACTTTGGCCTCCCCAGCAACATCCCAGCGTGGACTGGGAGCGTGCTGAACCTTCCACACCAAGTGGGAGGAGATGGATCAGCTCTGGGCCTCATCCCAAAGCCCATCCCAGGCAATTGGTGCGCTCCTGTGGATTCAAACAGATGGGAACGTTGTCATTGTCCTCTTGGCTCAACGAGACGGAACATCTTGTTCTGTTTTGCTGCTCTGCTGATGGGGCACTGAAGTGAAATTAAAATAAAAACAAAAGCAGAGCTGTACCAGCGTGTCAGACACAGCCCAGGCCCCTCTGCTCGAGCGCTGGTGGATGAGCGTTGGGGGAGCTGGGGACCTCAGACCAAGCGTGAAGGTGTCGGAGCTGCTCTGGGAGCAGCGTGACTCTCGCTTTGCTCCCTTGCCTGATGTCCTCCTCCTCGCCAGCTTTTCGTGCGCTGCGTAAATCTGTCCTCGGCCGCTCTGCTCTGCAGCCGTCGTGTCGTGCCGCCCCGTCGCCTTCTGCGCCGCCTGCCCCCGGTGCCTCGACGTGACTTTGTGCTCCTCCAGCTTTGCTCTGCTCCCCTTTCCGTGGTCCTTCCTTTTTGCAGCGGATCCTCCTTGCCCTGATATTCTTTCTTGGCTTTTCGTTTCCAGATTTTGCGCTGGCTGCTTTCCCTGTGAAGATGCTTTTGGGCTCAGAACGATGCTCTTGTTAGGCCTGTCCTTGCTGGCCCCGTTCTCACGTGCTCCTCTCTGGCCATGTCCATGGCTGCTGTCCACGTTGCTCTGGATGTGCCCTCTGAGGCTGTGGAGGAGGGGGCTGCTCCTGGGCACAGCAACAGCCAGAAGCTAAGGAAGGGTAGAGGAGGATAGATCAGAGAGAAGGAATCAGTGGTTGATACTGAGGGTGGTGAGAGCCTGGCCCAGGTTGCCCAGAGAGGTGGCTGATTCCCCATCCCTGGAACCATCCCAGGGGAGGTTGGATGGGGCTCTGAGCAACCTGCTCTAGTTGCAGATGTCCCTGCTCCCTGCAGGGGAGTTGGACTAGATGAGCTTGAAAGGTCCCTTCCCACCCAAATCCACCTGTGATTCTGTGATAAGATGACACGACTCGGCCCCAGAGATGATATGAGCTCCCCGAGCGGGGAAAACAGGTTCCCCATTGGCTTTGGAGCTGGTGGATGGCCCATGGTGCTGTGAAGCCACCCTCATTTCGATCAGATCTGCGTAGCAGGGGTACTATGTACAGAGACCTGTGGCTGTTACGCTTTTTGCCCTCCCCGGCAGGACCAGCGGGCTCCCACAACACATCCCGTAGCCGTCTGGCACTAACAACGGGAGCCAGTGGTGCCCCTCGGGCGTGGTTATCGTTTCTCAGTTTGAGGTTCTGAAGCTCTTTCTTTTTTTTTTTCCTTTCTTGGAAACCAGTTGGAGAGGAGAACATGCCTCTGCAACGGGCGCTGCCGGCTGAGGGGTTTGTAGCTGATCCTTAAGTTAGCGCCGGATTAGGCTGATCCCTGGGTAATGCCTTATCAGGATAAAGCGTCTTGAATTGTAATGCCAAGGCAGCCCGAGAGAGGCAAAATCCCTTTGTTTAGGTTAAATAGAAGCATCTTCCTGGCAGCGGCTGAGATTGGTCATGTTTTCCTTTGTTCTGCAATTCTCAGCCCGGCACCTTCACCACGTGAGCTCTAGCGGGGTTGTGGGGACGCTCCGGCTCTTCCAGCTTAATCAACTGCTGACAACTGCTTTGGCCACTGAAATCCTTGGAAAAACCGTCTCTGACATGGGAAGGTTTCCCGTTGGGATGTGCGCTCCCACCTTCCACCCTCTTTTACGCCCCAAGCTGCGGGGCTTTTGCCTCTCCCTCCGCGGAGCGGTGACCCACCGTAAATCCTTGTCACTGTGGGTTTCCCAGGATTATGCTCCTCTGCCTTAGCTCCTGATGGTGCCAAGAACCAAAAATTGCTCAGGGCTGTTTTTCCAGGTGATGTCTGAGCCCTCAGCGGGTAAGATCTGCTCTCCCACACCCATCCTCAGTGACCTCATGTCCTCCTCATCCATTAGCAGAGCCTTCAGCCCAGAGCATCTCAAAGTGGTTGACACAGAAACATTAACCTTTCTCTTTTGGTGTCTTTTCCCACCTGAAGAAGCTGCTTGGGCTATTTATAATTTGAGTACGTGCCGAATACCCCTCGGCCACGAGCGGAGGGCTGAGCTGGCCGGGAGCTTTGAGTGTGGGCACGCAGGCAGAGAGCTCTTTCTGCTTGTTGTCCGTATAAATCTTCGTGTCTCTGGCTATTTACCTGCAAAACAGAGTCGTTCTCAGCTTTGACATCTTTGGAAGTGGCAGAGCCTGGGTTGTCGAAGCGGCGAAGCTGTTGGGTGATCTTGGCAGGCTTTTCTAAAGGAAATATTTGAAGCAAAGCTCAGCGATGGGCTGAGTGCGTCCCACGCTATCTACTCAGGAATCAGAGGCTGTCCAGGCTTCACCAGTGACCGTGGGACACGCTGGGATCCCTGCTGGGGTCCCTGCTGTTTCTAGGCCGCGTGTGACGCCGGAGTTGCTCAGAGCTGTGAGTTCCCATCAGATTCTCTGGGGTCAGTAGCCCGTTAGGCAATTCCTGGTCCTAATCACCTTGCCCCAGCTCTCGTGTCCTCTCAGGGGAGGTGGGGACCTGGAGAAGCCCATGGCCAGAAGCTGCTGCATCACCTCCTCCTCTCCACGCTGCTGAACGTCTCCACCGTGCCGCGGCTTCCGCCATCGGCTGCTCCTGCCTCTCCAGACAAGCCGCTCACTACGCACCATCTGTTGATTTTAATTTCCCCTCATTTGTTCCCGTGTAGATGGGATTTGTACTTTCATTAATTGTGCTGCTGGATGTCTTCATTCCATGGGGCTCGCTTTGCAGCGGAGAAATGATCCTGGTTTTCCCTCTGTCAAAGCTATTTCTGGAATTCACACAAATGAGCGCTTTTGGCCTTTGAGTTTTGCTCCCTGGGCAAGTCTTGCTTAAAAAGAAATTTTTCAGAAGAGCAGCGCCAGGAAGATTTGTGTGGAGTTTCGTCACGTCCTCAGAGCCGTGCTGAGCGCAGCCACTAACTGGCTTTAGAAAGATCTACCTCCCCAAGTCTGCTGGACTTGCCTGCAGAGCAGGGACCTTCAAAGCCACCCCCTTGGGCAGCCCCTCCTGGCTCTGCTTCTGCCCCCAGGAGCTGGTCAATAGAATCAGGGAATCGTTTTGGTTGGAAAGGACTTTTCAGCTCGTGGAGTCCCAGCATTGTCCCATCCCTGCCAGGGCACCACTGAGCCCTGTCCCTCAGCACCACAGCTCCAGGCCTTGGAAACCCCTCCAGGGATCAGGGGGACTCCAGCCCTGCCCTGGGCAGCCTGGGACAGGCCTGGACAACCCCTATGGAGAAGACCTTTCTCCTCAGCTCCAACCTAAACCTCCCCTGGGGCAACTTGAGGCCACTTCTTCTTGTCCTGGCGCTTGTTCCTTGGGAGATCATCACCCACCTCGTTACAACCCCATCTCTTTGGCGGATGGTGGCGGGACAGTCTGAGAGCTTTTCTCAAGAGCTTTGCACAAGTGTGCGATGCCTCCTGGATCTGACCTGCGCCTCAGTTTCTCTCAATTATCCTCCAGTCGTGGTGTTTTAGGGACAATTCAGTCTCCTCACCCCAGGACGCAGGGTTGATAGCTCCTGTCCTTCTCCTTGTCTCCACCCCGAGCCTCAGCACCAGGCTCAGGGCTCTGAAGAACTGTCGAGTGTTTCAGTTCTCCACGCTCAGCCCGGGCTGGAGGATGCAAATGCCGTGATTATCCAAGTTAGCGCTGCTTTTTCTGCTGTGTTTCCAAGGCAACTGGAAATCCAGAAGACCACAAACACACACCCTCAGTCCTCCTCTTCTGAGCCCTTCTCCTCCAGTACCCAGGTAAACAGTCGCAGTGACATTTTCAGCCTGTCTGAAGAGTCCCCACTGTCCCCTTGCCCGGCTCTCAGCAGCCTGAGCAGGTAATTGCCACCTTTTGAAGGCTCTAAAACCACCACCAGCTACTCAAACAGGTTTGCTTTTGTTCTCTGAGTGTTTTCCTCCCTGCCTCGCTCGGAGGGGAGTGATAAAAAACCAAAATCGGGCATTTTGAACAAAGGAAAGAAAAAAAAAATAAATAAAATAGCAATGGTTTGATGCTTTCTGAAAACAAGATTTTTTATTTTTTAATTTTTTGTCTGAGGGAGTTGTACTACTGGTGGGATGGTAAGAAAAGTTTGAGACCTTTCTCAGGAGGGGAGCGGGGAAGGACGGAGCGGTTAACCCTGAGTTGCTGCTCCTGGAAAGGCTCCTCAAGTGGTTTTCTTTGTTTTTTATGGGAATAACTGTAACTCAAAATTAAGGCATTAACTGTAATCTAAAATAATCTGCCAGGTAGGAATTTTTTTGTGTAATTTTGGGTTCCTCCTGCTCTGGAGACTCTCTGTACAGATGCTGTGCTGGTGTTTGGGCAGAGGGAGGTGGTGTTGCTGGGAACTTGGTCCTGGCTTAGCGCAGCTCTCGGGGACTTCACGGGTGAAGTTGGTGTTTGGTTCTTCTGCCAACCCCCTGTGGCACCAGTTGCTCTGACCTTGCAGAGGTGGGCACCTTGCAAGAGCTTTTTGAACACACTTTGGTGTTTCAGCTGCTACGTCTCTTGTTAAAATCTCTTTTCAGCTGGTGAAGATCGTCACCTTTTCACTTGCAGTGCCCTCACGATGACAGAAATCCCTCTTTCCTGGGCTGACTTCATTAGAAACTGCTGGTTTGGGTTCATCGGAGGGAATTACCCAGGGCAGGCTCTTGCACTGAGCTTGGGTTAAATGAATTGAGATTAAAATGAAAAGGGGAACAGCCCAACTTGGAGCCCTGCTCACACCAGTCTTTGCTCGGCTGAGATGTGGGCTGTTGTGGAATTTGACCTTACTGGGTTTTTTTCCTTCCTCTTTCAGAGGGTCTGGCAGTGGGAGTTGGCTTCGGGGCTATCGGAAAATCATCCTCTGCGACCTTCCAGAGCGCCAGGTAAGCCCCGACCGCTCCCGCTTCGCCTGCGTCGGGTGTTGGGCGCGCCTTTGCCTCTCGGAGCTCGTCTGCCTGTCTGTCTGTCTGTCCATCCCACGTTGCTACCGAGCCGGGGTGGTCGGAGGTGCGTCGACTGAAACGTGTCTGGAAGCACAAACGTGGGCAGTAGGAGCAGGAGAATTTCCTAGCGCTGTTAGGTTTTCCTGGTGGTTGGGCTTGTCAGGCGTGAGAAAAGCGCCGAGATTTTCCGCAACAGCAGCATCCCCGCGGGTAGGAGCAGCTGCCGGAGCTGTTGGGAAGCGTGCAGCAGTTGTTTCGTTTCCATTCCTGCCAAGCAGGGCTACGAGACTCTCTAATTGGTGGCCATAAAGGCTCCCCATCCTCCCAGCATCCCCGCTGCCGGCACCGGCGGAGCCGAAACCGGGCTGACATTGCGAAAGAAATGGGAGAAAGGAGGACCTGTGGTGTGAAGCGGGAGCCGGAGGAGCTCTGGAAGAGCTGCTGGCACCTCTTGGCGGTTGGCTGGCAAACGGCACCCTGCTGCCCAGCCTCCTCGACGTGCCGTTACCGAACGCTTCCCCTTCTCTGTTTGAATTTCACGCAGGAGGCTGGTGGCGCAGCAGGTTTACCGGACCCGGGCTGTGGTTTGTGTGGGTTGGGGACGAGCAACGTGGTCAGTCTGGTGAACGACCTGCCCGGCAACTCGTGGATGAAAGCGCCACGAAGGACAAAGGGGGAGGGGGGGATGGTTTTAAACTAAAAGAGGGAGATTTCTTCCTTCTCTCTGGTCTAAATTTTTGATGCTGAGGGTGGTGAGACCCTGGCCCGGGTTGTCCAAAGAGGTGATCGATGATGGGGGACCCACCCTGAGCGCACAGGCTGGCGCTGGGTGCGCTATCCCAGGCGCTTGGGTTGCAGCAGATGCTCTCCAGATTGAAAGGAGAAAAGCAAGATACCCCAGCAACAGGCACCGTGTGTCTTTAACCTTTTGAAATAGAAGCCTCTTCATAAAGTCTGCGGAGGCTCTAGAGATACTCGAACAAAAGGACCGGTTTTTTTTCCCTCAGCTGCTCAACAGAAGTTAAGAAGCCCGAAGCAGCTGGTTCTTTCTCCGTATTTCCAACAGCATTAATCATGTTCAATGAAAGGTGGAGCCAGCTCCAGGAAAATACCAATGCAAATGTAGTCAGCTGTGAAAGGAGACAAAACAACTTCACTGCCGTCAATCTGTCTGTCACTGTCATCTGCGGGCAGCCCAAAAATCGCTGGGTGTCGCCGCTCCGCCGTGAAGCCGTTTGGAAACATCCAAGAGCAAAGTTTCGGGCGGCTCATTTGCCTCACGTAGGCTTGAAAACTAGCGGTGGAACGACCCGAGCTAACTCCTTCTGACACGTCCAAGGGGCAAATTAGGCCTCGGCCAACCTCACCTCGTCGGGGCCGTGACAGTCGTGATCCTACTTGCGTCCCTTGTTCTGCAGTAGGGTTTTAATCGAGCAGCGCCGTGACTCGATTTCCCTCCTCCATCCCATTCCTGCTTCTCCCAGGCTGGGCATAACTCCCTTAGCACCGAGCTGAGCTGGAGCTGGGGTGAGCTGCCTCACGGGGAGGCTCGTTCCTTCAGACCTCGAGTCGTGCAAAAGTATTTCCGAACGCTCCGACGTGCTCGGAGCCCAGGCCCAAGACGCAGGCGCCTGGGGATATACTGGTAGAGGTTTCCGGGGTTGACCGTCACTTGCCCAGGCTAACCAGAGGACCCTGCTTCTTGACTTGTGCTTGGCGAATAAACGCCGGCTCGCTTGGGGAAGCGCCGCCTGGTTTTGTTGCTCCTAGAGGGTGAAATCTTGTCGGGAGCCTGAATTCGTCCCCGCTGGCTTTGCAGGGTCCTGGTGAGACCAGCGCCACGGGCTTTGCAGTGCTCCCCAGCTCTGGATGAGGGGTAACACTCCCTTCCCAGGCATCTCACGAGGCTTTTTGTAGGCTGAGGACTTTACCCTGTGCCAGCTGTTGGAAGGTTTCTTGGGGTGTTGTGGAGCTCCTGCCCTGGCCGCGTCCTTGGGGCTGTGCTGGTGCAGAGCCTGGCTCGGATGAGCATGGGGAGGGGCGGTTTGGGGCTTTTAAAGCACAGTGGGACTGGGTGTGCTGCAGAAAGGGGGCTGGTTGGGAGCTGCGGTGCCTGGTGGGCGCCAGCACGGGTGGTGTAAGCAGAGCTCTGCAGGTGTAGACCTGCAGCTGGTGCTCTGAGTTGGGGGGATGCTTTGGGGTTTGGTTAAAAATAACCAAAAACAGGATGTTTAGGAAGCAGAGTGGGATTCTTGGCTTTTAAAACACCCGGTGCTTTGCATGTGCTGCATCACCTCTGCCGTTCCCATGGAACAAGCAATAGGACAAGAGGAACCGGCCTCAGATTGAGTCAGGGGAGGTTTAGGTTGGAGCTGAGGAACAGTTTCTGCCCCTGCAGGGTTGTCCAGGCCTGTGCCAGGCTGCCCAGGGCAGGGCTGGAGTCCCCCTGATCCCTGGAGGGGTTTCCAAGGTGTGGAGCTGTGGTGCTGAGGGACAGGGCTCGGTGGTGCCCTGGCAGGGGTGGGGCAACGCTGGGACTCCAGGAGCTTAGGAGTCTTTTCCAACCAAAATAATTCTATGATTCAGTCACTCTCTGGCCTCTGGTGGGATCCTGCCTCTTACCTCTGTGCCTGCAAAAGCCACCGGCCTTCCAGCCTCCTCCATCCATCCCGGAGCAGCTGGGTGCTGCCAGCCAGCCCCCTGCCCGCGCTCCTCCGCGTTTCTTTGCTGCCCCCGGGCGTGCAGGCTCCGTTCCTGCGATCGCGCTCCTTCGCCCGTGCCAGGGCCGGCTCTCGGATCACAGCCTTGGCAGCTGTTTCATTGAGGGCTCGCTGCGTGGCGGGGAAACCACTTTCTTCGGCCTGTGCGGTCCCGTGCCCGAGGAAAACGGGGTCTCTGCGGTGGGGCTGGATCTTTGCTTTGCTCGCCATGGGGTGTCGCTTCTCCTGGAGCTCAGCAGCGCGCTCAAGCCGCGGACGGAAAGATAATAGAGCTTTTGTGGCAGCTTAGGTGGGGCTTAGGATGAGCCAACGTCTGCTTTTGGGGTGTTTGCCGTGGTGGGGCTGAGCTGCTGCTTGTCCTCGGGCGGCAGCATCCCTCCCTGAGCTTGCAGGACTCTGTTTCTCCTGCTCTGTTCCTCATAAGGATAAAATCATCAGAAAATCCGATGGGCTGGGAATAGCAGCTCGGGATAAAGCTGCTAAAGAAGAGAAGCGAGACCCCGGTGCCCAGGGTGGAGGAGCGGTGCCCGGCACGGGACGAGGCCTGAGAGGGGAAGGTCCCCTCCAGCCGTGAGCAGGGAGGCACGAGCTGCTCCTGGCTGCCTTCCAGGCAGGAAGGTAAAGAGAAGGGCAACTGTGTCTTAAAAAAGCCGCTTTACCTCCCCTTCTTTGCACACTGGAGCGTGGGGTGGGGGGAGGAAACCCTCCCTACCTTGTGTGGCTGATTTAACAGGAACCAGATGGGGCTGGAGCTGCTGAGATCAAGACAGGCTGAATTTGCGCTTCCCTCGGCCGTTCTGGGGATGGGGGGCAGGCAGGGGGGCAGGCAGGGCCGTCCAGTGCTGAAGGGCTTCCTCGATGGCTTCCCCAGGGCTGGGTGTAGGAAGGGAGGGGCTGGCTCAGGTCCCTGCCCCTGGCCACGCTCCACATGTCTCCATCCCGCGTGTGTCGGGAGGGGTCTCCCTCTCTCCAGGTCCCCACAGTGACTTTTAGAGCACAAAAGTCCCCCACCAGTGAACCCCAGGGCCACCTGGGACCTCTCTTCTCCCTTTCACCCCCCGTCAGAGGCTCTTCCTTTGAGAATCAGCACGAGAGGCTGGATATCCCCCTCCCCGTCCCGCCCAGCATCGTCCTTGGTGCGGTGACTGCGTTTGTGGGGAGCCAAGGGGGGGTCCTGGGTGGGGGATTCCAGAGCTGGATTCTGCTTCTTGCCGCTCACAAATCCTCCGTGTGCCGTGAGAGCAGGAGGCAGCTCGTGCTGCACACAAGAACCAAATCCCTTTTATTTCCGAGCATTGCTTCTTCCTGTGAGTTTTTTCCTGTCAAAGAGGAATTCACCGTAAAATGAATTTCCTCGGTGGGGATTGCAGGGACTCCTGAGCGTACCCGTGTTGTACCGCAGGGTGAACAGAAAACTCCCGTAAAAAACCTTGTGCTAAGCAGGTTTGCTTTTAACAGGAGAAAGGCTTGGGAATTACGGGCTCGCTGCTCCGAGGAGGAGGATGGATGTGGGAGCACGTGGGGTGAGCAGTGGCAGTGGGCAGTGTGGACCTGCTGGTTACGGTGAATAACTCGGCCGGTTTCAGGCAAGAAGTGTCTGCAGGTCCAGCTTGACCTGAAAAGACAGAATAAAACACAAAGGGGCTTTCCGTGCTCTCCTCCCCTCCGAAAGCGCATCGTGAGCTTTTCAATCCCCCGCTGTGGACAGGGGTGGGAAGCTCACGTCCCTGCCGACAAGCCAGGGAAGCAGAGATGCCCGGGATGAGCTGCTGACTCTGGGACCAACATCGGTGGTTTCTCCAGAGCGAGAGCCGTCCCCATCCCTGTCCCCATCCCTGGATGCTGCTCCTCTCCCGGCTGACACTAGGTGGTAACATCCATGTTCCTATCAGCCTGTTGTCGGCAGATCTGAGGCTGTTTGGTGGCCTCGGAGCTAAAGGGACTCCCAAATGCAGGTTTTCGGCTGGCAAAACGCCTGGCAGAGCCACTCTTTCAGGCGCAAGAGAAAATTTGACTAAGTGAAACCAATAGCAAATTAAATGCGGTGAATTACCTCCAGCAGATGAAATATGTAAAAGGACTAAAAGTCTGAAAAATAAAGTGAAATGTTTTGCTTAAGCCACGGGTGGTCCAGGCAGCGGGTCCTCTCACGATACCGCGGATGCAAATAATTTAGAGAGGTTCAAAAAAAAGGTGCCGGTGGATTTTTGGCAAACCTGTGCCTTAGGATGAAGGTGATGACATTTAGGGGTGGGGCTGTGGGATGCCGGTGGCAGCTCCTGGTCTAAAGCAGAGGGAGTTGTGGGGTTCTGCTCACGGTGACGATGGCAGCTCCGGAGCAATTCTTGGGGTTCCCGTGGCTCCCCGTTAGCAGCTCTTGGCATTCACGTGGATGCCCTTGAGCAGCTCTTGGGGATCACGTGGATGCCCTTGAGCAGCTCTTAGGGATCACATGGATCCCCTTTAGCAGCTCATGGGGTTTCCGTGGATCCCCTGTTAGCAGCTCTTGCAGTTGGAGGGGGAGCCGGTGGTGGGGAAACCCCTCGGTGTCTCCTTGCTGTGGGCGTCACCCCCTCAGCACCCTCTTCTCCTGGGCACGGCGCTGCCAGGGCTGGGATCCTCCTGGGCGAGGTCTCCCGCTCAGCAGCACTCAAATCCCACCGAAGAGTTTGTTGCACCTTCTTCCACAGGTTGGGTTTCGTCCAGGTGTTGGGCCCTGCTCGCCACAGGTGCATGGGAGGGGAAAATCGCCCGGTTTTGCGGACGTCACGTTTGATTTGGGCTTGTCCTGCCCCGGCACAGCTCAACTTGCAAAGTCCTTTTGGTGCTGATGGGCGATCCCACCGGAGCTCCCACCAGCATCCCACCTGCCCCGGCTACCTCCTGAATGAAAGCTCCTATTTAGAGCAGCTGGGGGAGCGGGTGTGAGCCTGGAAGGGATGTAAACAGATATATTTTTTTGTTTTGTTTCCCCCCCTCAATGCCGGTGGTGATGTTTCCTCCACCGCAGCACAATGGTTCCCATTCATCGGCCCTTTTTGCTGGGAATGCTGGCCTTGTTTTGATCTGTTGTGCCCACGGATTGTTTCCTGTCCAGCTTTGGTAAAACAGGCAGAAAAGAGGCTTCGAGTTGACAGGCAGACTTTGACTGTGGCTTGGAAAATATTATTTCATGGGACAGCCTGTGCCTCCCACGCTGTGTCTCTCAGGCTGGAAAGAAGGAGGAAAAAAAAAAAAAAAAAAAAAAGAAAAGAAAAAGGGCTTGATTAATGTACGGAGATTGAAACCAGGCAAAAATTTTATACTGTGTTTTCTTTGAATGAATGGGAATCATTGTGGTCTGAGAGACAGCAGAAGACACACTGGGTTTTTTTCCTCGTTCACACACATGCAACCTCCGTCTCCAGCTTATGAATAGAGCCACAGTGGAGCTGGTGAAGAGGTTGCTCGGGTAGGATGGAAATGTGAGGTCGAATCCTCGCCTCTTTATCAGATCAAGGCCACGCACAGAAACACCTACTGGAAAAAACCCACCTGGGTGATGGGTGAGGTGGGGCTGGACGGGGAATTCCACGCTTCCCCAGAACCCCAGACAAATGCAGCTCCCACAGCCAGGCTGCTCCTGCCCGAGGTGCGGAACAAAGCCCCCGGTTACAAAACAGAACTGTTGGAAGATGCTTATTAAGCACCTTTTAATTAGCCTCTCCTGAAGGTAGATGTTTATTACTAAGTGAGAGGTAACTGGCAGGGTGGGTTTCTTAAGGGCTTTTTTTGGATAAGTGGTGGCGATGATACTGAAGTATGTTTTCACCGTGGCTGATGCTCTGGAGGAGGTGATCTGGAAGGGTTTGGTGAGCCACGAACCATGACTGGGGCTCCTCAACTCTTGCATTTCTCATCATGGCTGATGAACCTCGGTAGCGGTGGCTCGAGAGGTGGAGAGGAAAGGAGGCTCCTGCCGGCAGCGATGGCATCTTCCCAACAGAAGCTTCAGGTGCGGATGTCCCGGCCCCCACGTGCGAACGGGCAGATTGGCTTTAAGAGAAGAAATGCACGATCCAGGCAGAAGAGCAGGTCTCGGCGCCCGATGAGCTGAGGCCGCGTGGATGTTTGGAAACCGCTCTCCCTCCCTGCAACGCTCCAGGCTTGGGGAAGAGCAGCTGGAAAGCTGCCGACTGGGAAAGGACCTGGAAGTGTTGGTTGACGGCCAGCTGAAGGTGAGCCAGGGTGTGACCAGGTGGCCAAGAAGGCCACCAGCATCCTGCCTTGGATCAGCACTGGTGTGGCCAGCAGGACTAGGGCAGGAATCATCCTCTTGGACTGGACACTGGGCAGGCTGCCCCTCGAATCCTGGGGTCAGTTTTGGGCCCCTCACTCCCAGAAGGATCTTGAGGGGCCGGAGCATGGCCAGAGGAGGGCTGGATGGGTGCTCCAGCCTGTATTTATTGCCTTGGCTTGGAGGAGAAGACCTCCCAAATTGGCAGGGAAGTCTTTGGGAGCTGGGCTGCTGGCTGCGGATCCCTCGATGGCTGTTTTCTGTTTGTACAAATAGTCTCCCCTTCCCTCTCACTCCTTCCTTATCCCTTACTCAAGTGTCTAGACCAAGGAGGGTTTTTGGTTGGTCTGTAATCCTTCGAGACACAGCTGGCCACCAGCTGGCTCCATGGAAAGTCCGTGTAACAGTGGCTTCCTTCTCTTTCCGTGGTGGTCACTGCACCTGCAGGTACAACCTGAAGCACAGGAGATGCCAAGAGCAGCTCCCACATGGAACTCTTTGGCTTTTCACCTCCGTGAGAAGAAGGCTCAGTGGGGAGCTACCCAGCCTTTTCCCCATCTGTGCTGCTGGCCAACTGAATCGTTTCTGGCCGAGCTACGGTTGGGTGCTGCAATGGCCCAGCAGCCTGTGGTGGCCTTGCAGGAGGAGAAGATTATTCCATGAGCAAGAACCCATGAGCAACAGAAGCTGAATGGGTTGTAATGCTTCCCTGGGAACACCCTGGAGGTAAGACACTCATGGGTTTCAATGCAATCGTGTTGAGTCTCTGCGGAGAGCGGCTGGGGAGGCTGCCCAGAGCTGGAGAGGACCACGGAGAGGTCCTGGGGCCAGCTCTCCATGGTGGTCCGGGCTGTGAGTGATGCTGGCTGGAGGATGGGTAGCGATGCGGTCACAGCAGGCGCTGCAGAGGGTGGGTTAGGAGGTGACCAGGCTGTGTGAACATCTGCTTGTCCTTGAACATGGTCCTGGCCCCAAAAGCCAAAACCTGACGATTGTGTTTTGCTTGGTCCCCGCTCCCTTCCTGACCCCAGAAGCCAAAACCTGACGATTGCGTTTTCCTTGGTCCCCGCTCCCTTCCTGACCCCAGAAGCCAAAACCTGACAGTCGTGTTCTTCAGGACTTTATGGCAAAGGTCCCTCCTGCCCAGCTTTGATCTGCAAAGCGCACCCGTACGGTTCCCGTTGCCCTTACGCTAGAAGCAAGAGGGCAAAGAAAAAAAACAGAGAAAGGGAAAAAAAAAAAAAGCCATTTTCCCCGGTTTCCCTGGTTATCTTATGGAGCTAATGCCGAACAAAGCTCACTTGGAACAGCGGGTTCGTCCTTGCAGCCCCACCGGCCTGTTCTTCTCTTTAGCAGCCTGGTTTAAAAATAAACCCCCCGAGGAGGGGAAGCAATTTGAAAGAAGACGTTGTTACTGTACACGATGCAATAATGGGGCCTTTTACAGCTACAGCTGTTCGTAAATTGTTTAGTTCCAGGTTTTTTGGGGCTTCATAAAGGAGCCGCTCTGGTGCTTTCACACTCTCCCTCCCCCCGGCCCCAACTAGGGTTTAACAGCGATGCTGCGGGAGAGGGAAGAGGAGAAACCGTTTCAGGACTTTTACTGATGTTCTTACTTAATGATCCTCGTCAGGAGGCAAAAAACGGGGAGCCAGGGGAATCTCTCGTGAGCCCCTCGCTACCACCCGGCCTGAGATCCCTGGGGGGTGGGAAGGTGCTGAGCTCCATCCCCACCTCCCAGCAGGTGCCTGAGAGGATGTGTGAAATGTCTGTGTATGTTTATCTTATACCTGGAGCTGGGCTTCGGTTTCCTTCAGGTGCTTTCCACCCCCTCGCGGGGAGGAGGGAAAGCGTCTTTAGTAACTACGCTCGTCCTTCTTCCCGTGTCTTGCTGAAGGATTTTGTTTTCTGGAAGCGACGAGGGCTGAATGTGCTGGTGGCTGCCTGGTTCTGGAGGACAAGGCAAGAAAACCCCTCAAAAATACCCCTTTAAACCATTTCCCCCGCCCTAGTGATTTGCACCGAGATTTCCATGGCACGAAACCTGATTTTTCTCTCTGAAACTTGCCTACAATTGGAAGTTTGGTACTAAAAGGAGGACTGGTGGTTTTGCACGGAACTATAAACCTTCATTGGCCGATATTATTGGGAATTTTTATAGGTGGGCCATAATCTCAGCCCTGCTTTTGGACCACCCACCTTCTGTGTCTGTTTGATTTTATTTTTAAATACTTTAATAACCTTTATAAGGGTCTGCATCTCCCTCCAGCTCCAGCCCTACCCGAGATCAATGCAGCCACATCGTTAAATCCCCCTTTATTTCTGGGTGTGCCTGTATGAATAGGTGAAAATTTAAATTACCTGCAGCCTGGCGCTGTTTAAAATAGAGTCGACAAGGTCTCACGTGAGGAGGGTCTGGAGGAATTGTAAAATAGGTGCTTCTGACTTGTCGTCCTTTAACCAAAGCCTCCTGGTGATGCTTGGAGCTGGAAGGTGCTGCCCGTGGCTCCTCAGAGGCTGCTGGGGAAGGATGTTCTTGGTTTCTGCTTGAAAATGGAGACATTTCTGTCCGAGCCATCACCCTGGGGAGTGGGCTCTGACGAGGTGCTCCTGCTGTCCCCACAGGCTCTTCTTTTTGTGGTTGTGGCTTGTGATGGTTTGGTGGGATTTACAGGGTGCCTTGGAGCTGGGTGTCTGTGGAGCTCCTAAAGATGCCGAGTTCTTCTTCAAACTTGCTTCTGAAAAAGGAAAGATGCTGAATAACAGGAACAACGGGGGCCCTGCAGCTCTGTGCCTGCTTTTTAATGCCTTCTTCCTCTCCTTAGGGGAAACTGAGGCAGGGTGGGCAGAGGGGAGCCCGTTGTAGGGGCTGGGCCTCTCTCAGGGCTCACCCACCCATCTGCAGCCAGAGCTTCATCCCACCTGGCTGGGCAGAGCTGGGGACCACCTGCCAGGAGCCTGCGTGTACGTGGGTGATGTCACCGCTGTCCGATTTGGGAATATTTTGGTCTTGAGCAGGAATTGAACCCTAGATGAGGAAGTGACGTTGAGTATGGGAAGCGATATCTCCATCCATTTGTGAGTATCTCATAACTTTTTAGCTAAGCAGACCGCGACTGTGCAGGTGGGAATTTGCCCGTGCGTTGGATCCCGCTTTTCACGGAGCGCACGACGGGACAATGGGACAAGGCCCATCACTCCCGGCTTGCACCTCAGGGAGCAGCTCCAGCGCTCGCTCCCATCTCCTGCTGGTTTTGTTGATACCAGCCCTGGAGAGATGGAGCAGGGCGAGGCTTGGCCGGATCCTACGCTCATGGCTCACGTTCGAGCTCTTCTCTGGCAGCAGGAGAAAGCACCGAGGCTCAGGTCAAAACGTGGTGGAGGAGAGGAGAGGGGAGGAGAGGAGAGAGCGGGAACGTGCGGAGCTCATGAAACGTCTCTTTGTGCTTTCCCCAGATCGAGGGAGATGTGAACTTTTACCTTGTGCGTGAGTCTGACTCATAAATCAAACAGTTACAGAAATAACCAGGCAGATAAGAATAAGGATTTTAAAAGCCCAGAGGAATAAATAGTCTCTGGACAATGGGACCCCTCCGTGCGATCCGGCGGTAGATACGCGCCGGCCGTAACACACCCGTGACCTCCGGTTTCTATCACTTATCGCCCGCCCCGGCTGGCGTTGAGGTGTTGAACTTGCTCTTGGTGGCAGCTGCTCAAGCTGGGAACGGCTGGAAGGGGATGTCTAGACTCGTGTCCTTTTGGCTGAGCCTCTCTGGTTTTGCTGGGATGGGGAGAAGATGGTCCAGCCCTGTGGGGCATCTGAACCTGGGCTGGCAGCGCCTGGTACCTGGAGAGATGACCCCTCACTATGATCCTGTGGGATCATAGAATCATGGACTGGTTTGGGTGGGAAGGATCTTTAAAGGGAGCAGGGACATCTGCAACTAAAGCAGGTTGCTCAGAGCCCCCTCCAACCTCACCTGGAATATTTCCAGGGATGGGGCTGCGACCACCTCTGGTTGGTGGGTTCGTGTCCGGAAAGCTGGGGAATTTCTCCCTCTTCAGCTCACGTTCACATCCCAGCTGCTGCAGTCAGAGGGGAGAGCAAGTTTTATGACTTTTGAGCTTCACTCCCGTGCCTTTGGGATAAGTTATGGGTAAAGTTTCCTAAATTTGGAAAGGTTTAGTGCGTGCGGATCCAGAGTGGTGTGTGCTGAAGGCTGGCGAAGGGCCGGGCAGGCAGATGTGGCGCGGAGCGGGCGACACGCGGCTTGGAGCCCACGCGGTTCCGTGGGAAAAGGGAGGGAAGGGGTAGGAAGAAGTGGCTGCTGAGGAGCAGAGCTGAAAGGGCTGGGCACTGGGGGGTTGGGTGGTGTTTCCATCGGGATGTGTCTACCACCCACAACTCCAGCGGACCTGACATGAGGTTGTCGTGCCTGGAGAAGAGAAGGCTCTGGGGAGACCTTGTTGGGGGCTTTCAGTGTCTGAAGGGGGCCTACAAGAAGCTGGGGAAGGACTTTCTGTAAGGGCTTGTAGTGGTAGGATGAGGGGTGATGGCTTCAAACTAGAAGAGGGGAGGTTTAGATTGGAAATTAGGAAGAAGTTCTTCGCTCTGAGGGTGGTGAGACACTGGAACAGGTTGCCCAAGGAAGCTGTGGATGCTCCATCACTGGGTGTGTTCAAGACCACGTTGGATGGGGCTCTGAGCAACCTGCTCTAGTGGGAGGTGTCCCTGCCCATGGCAGGGGAGTTGGAATGAGGTGATCTTTAAGGTCCCCTCCAACCCAAACCAGTCTATGATTCTCTATCCCCAGAAGCAGGGTGGTGGAACAGCTTGTGCCCAGGCTACGTAGCCGCTCGAACCTGTCCCCTTCGTCTTATGCCTTTGTGGTTCTCCTTGGAGATGGGCGTCCATGTGATCGTCCAGCCTGTCCCTGCCTCCTTCCCCTGGCTTGTGCCTCAAGTTCTTCCTGCTGCTTCTCCTCACCCCTTTGCTTCCTTTCAGATGTACTGGTGCCTTCGGGAAGCGCCGTCCTCGTGGCACGCGTTGGGTGGAGGCTCTGCTCTCCACTTCCAGATGAAAACAGGGTGCCTGCTTCGGCTGCATTTCAGTCAGATGCAATTTCCAGTCTGTCCGTGTGTCTGCCTAACCGGGAAATCCTACAGCCTGGTTGTTTTCTTTGTCGGTGGGGAGGAAAGCCGAGGGCCGTCGGGCATCAAGGCATCGTGTGATGAGCGGCACGTGCCGTGTCCCCTGCCCGGGGTGGGGGTACACGCTCCATCCCATGCCTGGGATAGGTTCCCATGTTGTTCCTTGCATTTCTTTGTCCCTCTGGGTGAAGGGACTGGTGTCTGCACTCAAGAGGAGGAGGCACAGTAGGTTTCTATCGGGTTTTTTTGAATGGTTTTGAGTGTTCCAGATGAAAGATACTGCTTTATCAAAAGGCACATTTGCAGGAGTAACATCCTCCCACCTGCTCTTGCAGATTTGCCCTTTAAAATGCCAAACACCTCCAGCAACGGCATCGCCAGGAGCCCCACGCGCCCGGGGCTGGCTCGGGGTAGGAGTAGGTCCAACGGGTGTCGGAGCTGCCGGAGCGGGGGACCCTCTGCCACCCCTTTTCCCCCAGCAGCTCCCGGCGTGGAAAGCCGGTGCAGCGGTGGAGCGGCGCGTGCCGGAGGCTGGGTGTCACAGGTAGGGCAGGAACGGGGAAACTCGGAGAGCCCTGCGCCGGCCGCCGAGCCTCCTTCCCACCTGCGAGCCCTGATCAAACACCTCGACGGGCCGCCCGAGTGGGAGCCGTGATGTAATCTTGGGAAGCCAAAACAATCGGCCCTTTCATGGCGGGACGATAACAATCAAAACAGTATGTAAGGGCCTGCCATGCAAGAATACACATGCACATTATACACTGGAGGGGAATTGAAAGCCGTCGTCAAAAGGGGCTTGTTAAGAATATGTAGCCTGCTTTCATAATCAGTTTGTAAAAGAATAGGCCCTTGAAAACAAGGGTTTAGGCTTATAGAAGGCTTTCTGTGCCTTGACCTTGCAAATATGCAGAGATGCCAACTTTTTTTTTTTTTTTTTCTTTCGAAAGTGAACTTGGGAGTCTCCCAGCGTGGTGCCATAGCGGTTGGCAGGCGAGCTGGGGGTAGGAGGTCCAGCCCCGGGACGTTCCTGGGGGATACGGAGTGTCTCTCGCTCTCACCGTGAGGAGCTGGTCCTTCCTGGAGCTCCACCAGGATGCCACAGTTTTACCTTTTCTTCCTTAAAACTGCGGCACTGGGTTCTGCTGCAGAAGTGGATCGGCCACCACGAGGGCAGACCCCATCCCAGCATCGCTGGCTCTCTGCAGAGCTCGCGTGTCGATGGCACGTGTCCTAGTGGCATTTCTGGCCCGAGTGAGAAGGTTGTGGAGGACGTCACTGTCATCACCGCCGCTTTACGGATGGGGAAGCTGAGGCAGAGAGCTGGGAAAGGTAACATGTCCGATGCCTGTTGGCTCCTTGATGCTTCTACGGACACAGGAGTCTGTTGTGCCCAAATGGAGGAGACACTCAAGTGCCGTTCTCACGTTGGCCAGGGCACTGGTGGCAGAGCCACTAACGGGACGTGCGCATCCCTCAGCAGAGGCCAGTGCTGTTCCCCTGGGCTACTCTTTCTTAGACCAAGACACGTTTGTAAGTTGGGGCTGAGCCACAGGTTGTCCTCTTTGTCTCCGGGAGGCCTTCTAGCTGGGCACGGGTGACCCGTCAGACCAGGCGGGATCTGCTTCTAACACCTCTCTGCCAGTTATTCCCCACTTTCCCCGCTTCAGCGACCCTCACGTCTCTAAACACTTCATCCCGACGATTGTCCCTCTGGCTCCGTTGACTCCTCTCCCCGTTGTCACCTCCTCGGTGTCCCATAGGTCACCGTGGGCCACCCGGAGGTTGGGCTCCCCTGGGCCAGGCTGCTCCCGTCTCTTTGTGCATCTGTTTTACAATGTACTCTTTTGCAGTCGGGGGAAGCCTTCCAAGAATCCCCACCTATTTCCGTAATAAGGAGGCCTTTGTTTTCCCCGTACACAATGCAGCTTTGATTCGGTCCCTTTCTCACCGACCGCGTTGCCGTCAGCTCTCGACACGGGAGCTGCGGAGAAGGTGTGAGGTGCGCGCGGCTCGGCGGCCGAGGGGGAGAGGAACGTCCCTCGGGATGGTTTTATTTCACAGTTGGGGCACGGGAGGTAAATCATCTTTGCCTCGGCTCCCGGACGTCTCCCGAGACGCCGCGCTGGGCAAACGGAGGTGGCCCCTGCTCGGCGAGTGGAGGTTCCCTTCGTGCAGCGAAGCGAGGCAAGGCAAATAGGAAGGCTTATGTGTTCCTAGCCTCTGTGTTGTCCCGGAGTTATTCTCATCCTGATGAGATTAGTGTCCATGGGAAAAGCTCAGAAGGCCCCCAAGTCCAAGAAATGTTCAGGCAGAGCTGTGGTGGGAGGAAGCGTTGAAGGAACGAGTAGTCCTAGGGGTGAGGGAGCGTGGTTGGGGCGGGCAGAAGACCTTTGCAGGGTCATGGAGGGACTGGAGGCCAGGAGGTGACATGGACACCTTCTCGGCCTGATGGTGAGCCCAGGGGGTTCTTCCTCCCCTGCGGACGTCCCAAGGCAGGGGTCAGAAACCACAGAGGCAGGGCCTCTGGTGGCCTTTGCCTCCTGCCACGCTGGAGCTTTGTACCCGATGCCACCTCAACTGCCAGCACCCACGGGGAGTGACACCAACACCCATAGTTCTTGGGAAAACAGGTTAGAACCCTGACCTGGGAGAGGGACACGTGTTGCTGCCTCCTTGCCAAGGGGTGGGGGCAGCGAGCGGCCTGGCCCCGGTGGGTCCTTGTCGGTGTGGAGCGCACCGCGACCCGCTGCTGGCCGTGGAGCGTGCAGTAGCTCGTGGCGCGTTGCTCACCACAGCCCACGGCTCGCTGGACTTGCCAAGCTGCCTGCAGCCCCGTCCCGGGCACGGCCCAGACCTGCTGGACACCCAGCGCTGCCGTGGAGGTGGCCCAAGCTGGAGAGCTGGGACCGGTTCTTGCTTGTGGGGAGCCCTGATAGGTTTGGGGTGCGCGTGGGAGAGAGGGGAGGCGGAGACCGGGACAAACCCACCTTCTACTGGATCTTTCCCGGGGTTAAAGTCTTCCTCCTGCCCTTTGGGGCTTTCTCTGCTTCGGGCAAGGGGTCACCGCGGGGTCCCCTCCTGCCGGCGGGGCTGGGGGCGAGGGGGGGACTCGCCACCCTTCCACTACAGACCCCTCCATTCACACCTCCCTCTCCCACCCCATTAATTTGTTGTGGCCGGGACCAGTAATAGCCGCTTTGTGCGAAGGCGAGGGAAGGAGGGGAAAAAAAAAAAAAGCCCAGAGCAAAGACAGCGGCTCCAGTGTTTTCTAAAAGGGATGTTTTTTCCCCCTCCGTTCTCTCTCTCTCTCTCTCTCTCTCTCTCTCTTTCCCTTGAATAATGTTTTTGATTGTAATGGCCTGTCCTGCTTAGGGAAACCCGCAGCCTCTCCCCCTTCCCCTCCCCTCTTCTGTAAACCCTGGTAGAAGTTTAAACAACCCAGGGAGAATTTATTTTTTTCTCACCGGTCTTATTTTACTAATAGGAAACAAGTGTTTAAAGCAGCAAAAGGAGCTTTCAGCTGCTGGCGGAGGAAGAACTGACCTTGCAGAGAGCCTCTGGGGTGCCACCCAGAACCTCACTGATGGGGTTTTGAGCCCCCCCCAGCCCCAGGACAGTCACACTTTTGGTGTCCCCCTGCCCAGGGATGGGCCGTGGTTGGTTCCACCAAAACCCACCAGCGAAGCCACGGTGGGAGAAATGCTCCAACTGTGGAACAAGTTTTTGTTGCCTCTCGTGGAGCTGCTCAGCCTAAAAAATGAGCCCGGTTTGGTGCTTGTGGCGTTTGTGTTCCTGGAGTGAAGGAGAAAACTTCGTATCCCAGTTTCATGGTTTCCATCAAAAAATCCCAAACTCGGAAGGGGAGCGGAGGGGAAGGACCATTCCCAAGGCTGGAGTAAATCTCAGCTGAGGATGGGTGATGGTGTGGGTGGGGATTGCTGGGGGCAGCCCCTACTCGATGGGGTGCTGGTGCCTTCCGTGTAGAAGATCCATCACACCCTCCCACTGTAGATCCAGCTGTTCATGGAGCTGTTTCCAGCCTGGATAAGCTCTGGATGATGTGATGGGGTCACTGCGTGGGAGGGACAGTGAGTGGGCACGGGGCGCTCCGAAGGTTGGTGCTGAAACAGGTGTTGGGTTGAAGGAGAAAGGACAAGTGAGGAGAAACCTCCCCAGATTCTGTGCCCTTGGACATCCCTTCGACCTCTCCTCTCTGTCCTTCAGCTGCCAACTGAAGGTTTTGAAAGAAAGTGAAAACTTGTGGCTAAAATGTCCTCTGCCGAGGGGCGGTTGTGGTTAAGGATGGTGCTGGGGAGAGCTGGGACCGGTTGCAGGAGAGGGACCGTCCACTCCCAGGAGCTCCACTGGGGCTCCTCGTACAAAGTCCCTCCAGGAAGGAGGAACCTCAACCCTCAGGAGGACCCACGAGCTCGGGGCTGCCCCAAACACCAGGTTCCGGGGATGCTGCAGCTCCTGCAAAGCTTTGGGTTGGAAACACCTCATGGGACCTCCACGGACAGGTCTCTGCTCCTCCATCTGGTCCCTGTGGCTGGTGCTGAAGCTGCTTAAACTCTGCAAAGTTCTTGCAAGATGAAGTTTGTTGTGTTCACCTTAAATATTAGTATGACTAGCCCTGGGGCTACCTGCGCTTCCCTTCCGTAGGTATATCTTTAAAAAGGTCTATTTTGGGTTTTTCCCCAGCTCCCAGCAGCCTACCCCAGGCTGTGCTTTTCCCCTTCTGTATATATGGGGGAAAGAGAGAAATTTCTATTTAAAATTATATATATAACTAGATATCTAATATATTTGTGCTTTTATATATATATTTTACATATTTTTATATATATATTTGTGCTTTATATATATTTTATATGTATTTTTTCTGTATATTTTAC
>VWZK01002489.1:70634-144009 GCA_013396935.1 Baryphthengus martii | reverse complement strand
CCTCCCTCCCCTCCCCTTAGGAAAGGAACAATTCAGACCTGCAGACAAAATGACTTCTATTCTTTGTACGCGGACTTTGTTGTACTTGGCAAGGAGGCCGCAATTAAAATCCAGCCGCTCGCTCTCGCGCGCTCGCACGCAGCCTCCCGAGCGAACGGACGGCTCCTCTTCCTGCTCGGGGCTCGCTGGGGTGTCCCAAGCTCATCACGTTGCCCCTGCCCGCGCCACCTTGAGACGCTTCATCCCCAACATCAACCTCCCCCAAGCTCAAGAACAAGCCTGGTTCTGCGGGAGCAGAAGTTTCAGCTCAGGGTGCCCTTTTCCAAGGGCAGATATTTTGGGATCGTTGAGGTTCTAGAGAAGGTTTAAAGCCGATCTCTCTTTTTCTTTGGTAGGTAATGGCACTCTCTAAGCATGTGCATTAATCTTGCATGGCCATAGAAGTCTCCAAAAGCTACATGCTCGTGTCTGTGCTGGCTTGCTGGGACCGTAGCTCACGGACGATCTCCTGGTTGCCTTTCTCCTGGTTGATTTACTTCAAAAAAAACTTCAGCTGATCAAGAGAAGGGTGGTGATTTTGGAAAGGTTCCTCTTGGCCCTCTCAGAGGGACGTTCCCCACGTGGTTTCTTATGTATGAGGTGAGAAAGGTGAAATGCCATCGGTCCAGGAACGGTTCCTCTGCAGGTTCTTTGATCCAGAGGGTTGTTCCCAATGGGAAAAGAAGGAAAATTATGCTCCATGGCATCTGTATATTGCACAGCTCCCATCTTAGCACCTCTTCTCTTGTTTTAAGGCTCTTAGAGTGTGGAGGGCAGTCCTTTGTGCAAGGACAGTGAGAAAATACTCTCTGGATGCCCTTGGTTGAGATTTCTGGGATATGTTTCCATGCCTTACAATCCTACGAGGGGATTCTTGAGAGCAGGAACCTGAGCCTGAAGCTTTATTTTAATACAGTTTTCTCAAATGCTGGTGGTAACTGAAAAGCTTTTGTGTCCAGAGCTGGTTTGAGAGGGGGATTGTTTGAATCTCTCTCTTGCCGTTGCCTTCTCGTGTTCTCACAGGAACGACGGACGCGTCACAGACCCGACGGACGCGCTCGCTCCCCATCTCGTCTCCTACGGCCCTTCTGCTGGGCCTGAAAACAAAACCACTGCTCCAGCCCCTCTGTGGAAGCGGGAGGGAAGAGAACAACCTGGATCTGCTTTCCTTTTACTGCAAAATAATTTCCCTGCCATAAAAGTACCAGCGAGAGCCAAGGGAAGATTAGGTCATAGGGAAAAATGCCGGCTGGGAAACAATGGAGGGAGGTGCTGGTAATGGCCGGGGTGCAGGACTCCCCACTGCCCTGGGTTGCCCTCAGGGACCCCCATCTCTGCTGGCACCCCCACCTTTGCTGGGAGCCCCGTCTCTACCAGCCCTGACCCCTAGTGCTGCTCCCCCAGACCCACAAAGGACGGGCAAAAGGCTTCAGCATTCCCAAACCTTTTTTTTATTTCCCTTTCTTTCCCAAGGTGACAATGACAACGAGGGCAGGAGCATCCCAATTTCTCCCAGCCTGGTGTTTCAATCTGGGCTGGCAGCTGGGGCAGGCGTGAGGTTGGATTTGGAGCACGAAGCAGCATCTCACTGAGGGGGTTGTTTCCCCCCTTCCTTTCCAGGCTGTAATTTGTCCCAGAGCTGCTCTGTCTCCATCCCTCCTGACCAGCTCTGCTGGGGGATGGACAGACCCTTCTGCCGGGGGGATTGCAGGTGCTTTCTCCTGGATCTGGAGTCACTGGTGTGTCCCTGGAGGTCAGAAACCCCCAGGAGTTCAGAGGCCCCCAGGAATTCAGGGGATATGTCTTAAAACTTGTCTCGGGGCAGGTTTCACACAAGCCCCCCCAGTGCCCCCCAGTTCTGGGTGGTGGTTGCCAGCATCACCAGGAAAACCTTTCAGAGACCAGGGAAGCAAATCCAGACAACAAGGGGGCCCCAGGGCCTCCCAAGTCATTAAACAAATTAAGTTGTTTAGAACAAGGAGGCCCAGGTGACTGGGTGTGAAAGCCCCCGGAGGCCTCCCTAATTGCTGTGGAAAGGCAGCACTGGTGGGTGGGAAGGAGACAAAGAGATTTGGAGGGGATCTTTCCTCCTGCCCACTTGCCCTGGTGCAGCCAGCAGCAGCTCCAACCTTCTTTGGCTTCATGGGACGCGCGGGGACGTGGCCACGGTGGTGCTGGGAGCACGGGCTGGGATGCCTGGTGTGATGCTGTGGTCCAGGAGGTGCCGTCTTGTCCCTGGGCTTAGGGGTGGGGCAGGGGGAGAGACCTCCCAACCTCCTCAGGTCTGCTTCAATCCTTTAAATGGACCTTGGCTCCACATCCCCTGAGGTCTTTCCCCAGCTCTGAGCTTGCTCTTTGCTCTTGCTGCTTCCCCAGGCTCGGAAGAGCCCTGTGAGCAAAAAGAATTTTTTTTTTTTTCCCCACCTTGTGCAAATCTTTTATCCTTCTGCTTTGTGCAATGGTGAGCAGAGGGTCCACCTCCGCACCAGATCCCCAGCGTGGTGTATCTGAACCTGCCTCCTGTAGATTGAGCAGGAACTCCTGGAGGTGCTGCCTTGGCTTTCTCTTCAGCCAAAGAAAGATGCCAAAATCCTGAACTCGGCTGCCTCTTGCTCTCCCAGGTTGGCTGTGCTGGGACAAGGTGACAAGCTGGTGAGGTGGAGCGTTGCCATCTCCCTCCGGAGCTGTGGGAGGGAGCAGGAGCCTCCACCAGACCCCCAGCTCCAGCTTCCCCAAGCTCCACCTGCTCGGTGCTGGCTGGGCTTTCATTTCTTAAAGCCATCAACCTTCCAGATCCCTTTTCGGTATGATTTGATCAGAGCTTCTCAAAGCAAGAAATCTGAAAATACCCTTGGGAAACGCCACCTTCTGCTGCAAAGCTGCGAGCAGGGAGGGGGGCGATGTCCCTTCCCAGAGCCAAACTCTGGGAATTTAATTACAATTATTTAATATAGGCAGGACCAGCTCCACGGGGCTGCTTAGCACCATGTGCCTCGGCTCGGGCATGGCTCAGAAACCCCTTTTGCAAAGGTTTAAGGTGCAGTCAACACAGAGAGGTCTCTGGAGGGTCTTGGGGCCGCTGTTAACACTGTGAGCCCCTGTGGAAAACGCTGGTGACCCCCAAGAAGAGGTCCGAGGTTCCTCAGAACATCCCCTCCCGTCTTTTTTTTTCCCCTTCTCTTCTGTTTTTTTCCCTCCCCCTCCCCTTGAAGCTCTCCGAAACAAGTGCTGGTTTATTGCAGATAATTTAGCAGCTCCACAAAGGCTGCCTTGTCCCGCTGAGCTCCAGATGTTTAACATTTCACAAAAAAAAAAAAAAAGGCAACGAAAAACCCAAACCCTACTCCTACGGTACCTGTTTCACTGGAGCACCAGCTGTCCTGGATGGGGAGAGAGCTGCCTTCCAGCCTTTGCCTTCCCTTCCACAGGCAGCTGCTGGCAGATCCCAGCCCTCCAGAGAGCAGAAAATGCCTGGTGCTTCGGAGGTGACTCAAAGGGACGGCTCTGGCGGCCCTTGTTTGGGGTGCAGAGGCCGTGGAGCTGCGCCAGCGTGGCTTTGCCCACAGATGGGCTTGGCAGGAGCCTCTGGAGGAGCAAATTCCTTTTTCTGATCCTTTTGCAGGGGCTTTCTGCAGCGGATCGGCCTCCTGTCAGAAGGTGCCTGGAGGTAGGGCCATGGGTAGGAAGATCTGCTTCCCACCTGCAGCCCCTGCTCGTGGGAAATGGGCATTTCCAGGATGGGAGATGCTCCTTCAGCAAGAGCAGTACATCCTGGGAGGGGAGCTGGAAGGGGTTGTGCTGGGGATTTTGTTGGCCCTGAGGACAGTGATCTGCAGGTCCGGGTTGTCCCTGGCACAGCCCTGAGCATCTGGCTGCTCCAGGTCAAGGAGGCTCTGCCCTCACTGTGCTGCTGGAGGTGCTGGGCTCCTCCAGGAGAAGGTGGCCCCAGGTCCTCGCTGACAGCTGGGGACAGCTCCTGCAAAGTCCTGCCGGGAGAGCGGTTGCTCAGCTCTGCTCCATCCTCACCCCATTCCTTTGACTGCAATCCCTCAGTTGTTTCAAAAAAGCACATGACAAAAGGCAGGGAGATAATTACAGTCCCCTGGGCCCCCCCTTTATCTCCGGGGAGAGGGTGTTGGGCAAACAGAGAATCAATTCTGGTGGTGGCTCCGCGGCCCAGGCTGGGAATGGCAGGCAGGGCTGATTTACTGCCCTTCTTCACAGCTCTAGTCAGTGTTTTATTGCAACTCTAATTATTGTTCCTCAGCACCACATCTCCATGGCTTTGTAACGCCTGCAGGGACGGAGACTCCACCACTTCTCTGAAGGCACAAGGTGCAGCCAGCCCTGGGCTGTGGGTCTCCTGTGACCTGGGCAAGTATTTACTGTGAAGGGTTACAGTGGAGGGAGCAGGTGAAGGAGGTGGTGGGGGTTGGAGAAGTGTCAGGTCACATGTGGACAGGGCAGAATCCAACCCACCCTTGGGCTGGATGAGGCATCTCATCTATAAGATCCATCAGATCTTACTGTTCTGTGATCCACAGAACTAATTGTTCTGTGCTGGTGGAGGTGGGAGCCTTCCACTTCTCTCCACAACTCCCTGAAATTCAGGAGCTTGGAGCCAAGGGGTGGTCGGGCTCTGCTCCCAAGGAACAAGCACCAGGACAAGAGGAAGCGGCCCCCAGTTGCCCCAGGGGAGGTTTAGGTTGGAGCTGAGGAACAATTTCTTCCCCTCCAAGGTTGTCCAGGCCTGTGCCAGGCTGCCCAGGGCAGGGCTGGAGTCCCCCTGATCCCTGGAGGGGTTTCCAAGGCGTGGAGATGTGGTGCTGAGGGACAGGGCTCAGTGGTGCCCTGGCAGGGGTGGGACAATGCTTGGACTTGATGATCTCAAAGGTCTCTTCCAACCGAAACAATTCCAGATTCTATGATCCTAAGCCAAGCACAGGCGTGTGCTTGGGGAGGCAGGAGAAGAACTACCCATCCTGCCCTCCTTCCAGAAGGGACAGTGGAGAGGTTGACCAGCTCTCCTGGCAGCTGAGAGACCTGGGGAAGTGACCTGACCCCCTGGCAAGAGCTCCCCAGCCCAAGCAGCCCCCTCATTCTCATGCAAAACGTGCAAAGGTGGGAGGGCAGGAACCCCTCCATCGGGGAGCAGAGCCGGGGGAACTTCGCCGCAATGAAGTAATCCTCCCCCGGCACCCTGAGCGTATAAAGCGCCGCGGAGCACAAGTGCCTCTCTGTCCCGTCTCTTTCTTCTCTCTCCCTTTAATAATCCTCCTCTTTTGTCCCCACACGTTTACCCTCTGTGGCATTGTCCCCTCCTGCTCCGATAACTGGTTGGCCATCGCCGCCGGACCCTCCGCCTTCGAGGTGTTCACGGTTCCACCTGGGCTTGGTTTTTTTCCACTTTTATTTTCCAGGACACCTGATGTGTTGTTTTTTTTTTTTTTTAATTTATTTATTTTTATTTTTTTTTTGCCTTTGCTTCAGGGTCTATTAAGTTTCCTCCTTCTTCCCCTGCCCTGGGAGACCCGGTTAATGAGTAACCATAGCGTGCTTGGAGGCAGCTGTCTCAGACAAACTGACGGAGACTTTTTTGGAGCTGCATAAGGGAACGTTTGTTCTGCAGCTTCTCAATAGATCCTTGTGCAGGAGGCAAGAAGTGTGGGGAGAGAAAGAAAGAGACACTAAATCACTGGGCTCCTTGAAAATCTCGCTGCGTGTGTGTGTGTTTTTATTCCTTTTTTTTTTTCCTAATAGATGTTAGATGAGTCACCTTTTCAAGTTGAAATAATGAATTTATCTGCGCAGCGGAGCACACAAGGTACTTTTTTAACGGCGTTGGGGCTGTAAAGTTCTTTTTAAGTAACTTAAGTGTAAAACACACAGCTTTATATATACACTGGCATGGGGTGAGCGTCACATGAGTGTGGATTTGCTTTGTCCCAGTCCCAGCAGAGAGCAGATTTTGCCAGTATTTTGCTCGGAATTTTACCTGTTCCCTTCCTGTGCTCTTGTTACACGGAGACCTTCTGGGGGTTCTATCAGATTTTTGCCATCAGAGTTAAAGGCTGTTTTGTCTTTCCTGGACTGATGGGGCAGGTAGGAAGGAGGTGGAGGCTCCAGTGCTGTGGAGAAGAGCAGCCTGGGTGAGCGGGTCCTGCACCCCAGATCTCCTGCATGACCTTTGCAATGGCTTGGAAACCTCTCTTCCCTGGTTTGCCTTTGTCACTGTGCAGACAGGTGAGGGACGTGCCTTTTCTCACGCTTGCAGCAGCTTTTTCCTTCCTAGTGGGTCTGGAAGCTCCTGGAGGGTGGATGGGATGTCATGAGCAGGCAGAAAGCTGCAAGAGCAGGGTACCAAATTGCTTCTGCTTGTTCTGAAATGTCTCTCCCTCTCTCTGTGGCTCCAGAATTCTTTGCTTCTCGTCAAGCTTTGAGTGTCTCAGCTACAGCTGAGAGCAGGAGAGCAGCCCTGGAGGGGCTGGAGCGTGGCCAGAGAAGGGCAATGGAGCTGGGGAAGGGTCTGGAGCAGGAGTGTGGGGAGGAGCGGCTGAGGGAGCTGGGCTTGTGCAGCCTGGAGCAAAGGAGGCTCAGGGGAGACCTTCTGGCTCCCCACAGCTCCCTGACATCCAGGAGGTTAGAGCCAGCGGGGGTCAGGCTCTGCTCCCAGGGAACAAGAGGAAGCGGCCTGAAGTTGCCCCAGGGGAGGTTTAGTTTGGAGCTGGGAATTTCTCCAACCCCCTCCAGGGTTGTCCAGGCCTGTGCCAGGCTGCCCAGGGCAGCCCCGGGTGTGTGCGGCCGCCCGTCCCGCTGGAGTCCCCATGATCCCTAGAGGGGTTTCCAAGGCGTGGAGCTGTGGTGCTGAGGGACAGGGGTCGGTGGTGCCCTGGCAGGGCTGGGGCAACGCTTGGACTCCATGAGCTGAAAGGTCTCTTCCAACCCAAACAATTCTATGAGTCTCATCACGTGGTGCCAGCGCTCCAAGCCCCCATCACCCAGCCCGCTGGGGCTTCTCTCAGATATCAGGACCGGCGATGGCACCGAGACCCTCCACGTGTTCCTGCTCTACACTTGGGGCAAACCCCACCGCATCCCTCAGCCCCACATCCCTCAGCCTGGCTCACACCGCGCAGAGCTCACCCCAAGCAAAGCAGCTCTGCTCCCCACGGACCCTCAGCTGCTTTTGGGTCTCCCCCAGAGGAATTTTCCCACCGCTCTCGCAGCCGGAGCAGCTCGTCCTTCCCAGGAACTCGCCGGCTCACGCTTGTGGTCCAGGCTGCGATCCAACACCGGGGCGAAACCTGAAAACACGCAACCACACTTTTCCTCCTCTTTGACAAAACCTCAGGGTTGCTTTTTTTTCTCTCTTTCTTTTTTTTTTTTTTTTTAAACTTTGGGATTGGTTCAAGTTTTGGGTAAAGATTCAGGTTGTTTGTGTTTTACCTGAAACGCAGCTCCCCGCTCCCTGGAGCAACAGTTCTTTATTGGCTCCTGCAAACACTTGGCACTCTCAGAGCACGGAATAAAAAGCTTTTTGTTTTCCATATTTCGATATATTTATATATATTTAACTGGTTTGGGGAGGGTATATGAAGGTCAGAGGACTTCCAGAGGTTACGGTGCTGGCCAGGCCCTGGGAACAGCCGTCCTGTGAGGACTCATTCCTAGCTCCCCCTTCCTGAATCTCTTTATTTTGCCAGTGCTGGTGCCCATCGTTAAATGTATTTTTTTTTCTTTAATTTGTTTTTTTTTTTGTAAAAACCAACAGCAAAGTCCAGGCTGAATTTTATAGACGCGCCGCTCGCAAACCCGTGTGGTAAAAGTAACACGACCTCGGGCTGTGAACCCAACCGTGCTACCCAGAAGGTGTTTGTACCAACAAAACTTTTACAAGAATAAGCAGTTTTTCAGGCTCCACCCTCCCAGGAAAGGCTGGTGCAGCTGCAGGTTAGGGCAGATGGGCTCCGGTTGCCTCGTGATGCTTTCCCAGTTTGTCTGGAGGAGCCGGCAACCCTAGTTCTTTCTCCCTGCCCGGTTCAGTATCCTGAGGATATTTGCAGCTGGAGAAGAACCAGTCCCCCGCATCCTCCCGGTGATATTTCAGTCCCGTTGGGCAGCGTCGCTGGGACACAGGGAGCCCAAAAAAACAGCCTTGGAGCAAAAGACCAGAACTTGCCTTTCCAGCAAAACCCTCTTCCCTTTCCATTCTCCGTTGCGCTGAGGATTTCCTCTGCTTAGAAGCTTTCACAAAACAGCTCGGCTCCAGCGGCCACGGGTGGTTTTGCCCCGTGTCCTCTACACCAGGGAGAGCCCCGAGTCCCTGCCTGGCAGGATAAAAGATGCTTTGAGCGTCTCTGAGCGGATCTGTTGGGAAACCACTGATTTTCCACAACTTGGAAACATCTGGTTGACATTCTTACATCCCCAGGCTCTCGTGTAATTATCCTTATTACCTGATCCACACGGACTTTATCTTGCTTTGTGGGCAATCCTGCTCTCCCTCCCTGCCCTCACCACCCACCACCAGCTCACAAGCACACGAGGGGTGTGTGTGTTGGGGGGGACCACTTTCCTAATTAAAACTTGGCGCTTTCTTCCTCTGGCTCAGGTCTCCCCTCCCCATCTCAGCAGTGCCTGCGGAATGCGAGACAGGAATGCCGTCCTCTCCCAAGGAGCTGGAGAAGGGGGAGTGGATATCACTTAAAAACAATGTCTTTGTGTTCCCAGCCGGCTGTAGTCACGCAAGGCCGTGCCCCGGGTGTGCGCGGCTGTCCCGCCGCCTCACCTGGCACCCGCGTGGAGGGTTCAGCATCTTCCCAAACCTTTTACCATCACGTCATGTTCTTGCAAAACCAGGGTTGGGAGCATCCCCATAAATCAATGCCAAGCTGCTCTGTCAATGAGTAGCTCACCACTGCCATTTCAATTCCTTCCTCAAACAGGCTTCTGAGGCCGGCCGGGGGTTCTCTGAGCAGAGCAGAGGTTCCTCACCGGCACCCAGGTCCTTCACCTGGTCCTTTACACCGGTCAGATGTCGGTGGCAAAAGCCCACAGAGCTGGCAGCGGCTGCCAGTCGCTTTGGGAGGTGATGTCTAACAGCACCGTGTCCTGTGGGCGTGTGGCTCTGAAGGAAATGCCACTAGAAAAGGAGCAAATCTTCTTAATTAAGTTATAAAACTGGTAATTTGCTTCCCGGAATCCCAGCCCATCCAACCACACAGGTCTGTGCTTCCAACAGGAGCCCTTTAGAGACTCAGTTCAGGTCTTGTTGGGTCAGCAAGAGCCTTTCCATTATCTCTAGCGAGCTTTGGGTCTCACCTTGCCCGTGAGCATCACAAGGCCAAGCGACCCCATCCCACCCAGCGCGATGGGTTTTTGCTGCGGAGCAGCTGGGCCAGTTCTGCATCCCTGCGTCTGCCTGTCCATCTGCAACTCAGCCCTGGATTTATGAGCTGAGCTGCTTTCTGCAGGGGTTCCTGGCTGAGACAGGTGGGGGACAGCACAATGGATCTCCGCACCTCCAGCATCTCCCTTCCTGCTCTGAATCCCAAACCATGCTCTGATTTTCCAGGCTCCTGAGGTTTCTCAGAGATGAGGTGCCCAGAGCAGGCTGCCTGCCTGTGTTTCTCATTTGCTGGTTCAAATCCTGGCACATTTAGGAAGGTGGAACCACTTACAGGGGGAAAGATTCCTAAAAGCAAAGGGAAACTGGAGCCAAACCGGGCTCTGAAGGAGGCGGAGAGAAGCAGGCAGCTTTCCTCCGACAGTGACTCAGAGGCAGAGCAGCGACCAGCCAGCCAGAGGAAAATAAGCTCCATCATTTTACCGATCAGCCAGAAATGGAAGGAAAAGGAAGCAGCCAAATTTCTGTGCTTGAATAAAATCAGCTGAGCTTTTGGAGACTGGAATCAGGACTTTCCTGCCACTTCCCAGCAGTGAAGGATCATCAGGCAGCCAGTGCTGCACCCTCCCCGGCCCTGGAGCTGCAGAGACTTGCAGGGGCTCAGCGCTGGGCTGGCAGAGGTGAACTCCACGGGAGCAGCACCCGGAACCCAAATCCTCTGCACGGCATCACCTCACCAGCCCAGGGATGGGGACGGGACTGGGTGGCTCAGGAGGATGCGCTGGGGGCCGCAGCAGAGCCCCCCCCGCCATCGCCGCGTTTCCCCAGCTCTGCTTCTCGCTGCAAGTCGCGTTCTGGCGCTTGCCAAACAGGTTTTAATTTCCAACATGTGAGTATGAAAAAGCAGCACAACCCCCTCCTCCACAGCGCTAAAATATTATACTCTTTTTTTTCCTTTTTAATATACCATAAACGATGACCTTTTACCTCCTTAAGAAGCAGCCAACACAAGCACAACAATGTGATTCGTGCAGCACTTCAGCTGCGGTTTCTTCAAGAAATTCATCTGGTCTCGAAGCAATTAGGGGAAGGGAAGCATTTCCACTCGGGCTTTGGGCCCTGAAAACCTGCCAGGAGGGGGTTTTTTTTTGACTCTTCCTTCTTAGTTCTCCCTCTTTCCACCCCCCAGCCTCCCTTGCTCACTTGTCCTAGAAAATTTCTGTGGTTTCACTGAGCGTGTGAGGAGAAATCCTGACCTGGAGCAGGTGGGAAGAGGCTGGATCCAGGTCGCTGCCCCTGCCCATCGAGTCAAGCCCAGCGGTCAGCCGGATGAGGGGGGTCCACAGGATCATCCCACCTGGCTGGCTCCTACTGCACCCTCCAGCTTCGCTCCTGCCCAAAATTCAGTCTGGAAGAGGGGCTGTGCCTGGAGAGGGGACCGGTGAGGTGGCATTTGAACCATCGTTGCCACCTCCTTTGTGCCTGGTTTCCCCTTTAGGGCAGTTCCCGGTGTTATACACCGAGTCAAAATCCAATGGGGTTCATTGAGCAGAGGGAAACTTGTGGGATGAGGCCTCATCCCGCCAGGACCTACAGATGACTTNTCCCCGGCCACCTGCGGTCCCCGGGCCGCATCCCGCACCGGCAGCCGCGGGGGATCCTCCGCGCCGGGTTGTGAGGGAAATGGGGCTGCGCCCAAATCCCCGGAGCGGGTGTGGATATGGAGGAGGAGGAGGAAGACGATGCCGGNTTTTTTTTTCCTTTTTAATATACCATAAACGATGACCTTTTACCTCCTTAAGAAGCAGCCAACACAAGCACAACAATGTGATTCGTGCAGCACTTCAGCTGCGGTTTCTTCAAGAAATTCATCTGGTCTCGAAGCAATTAGGGGAAGGGAAGCATTTCCACTCGGGCTTTGGGCCCTGAAAACCTGCCAGGAGGGGGTTTTTTTTTGACTCTTCCTTCTTAGTTCTCCCTCTTTCCACCCCCCAGCCTCCCTTGCTCACTTGTCCTAGAAAATTTCTGTGGTTTCACTGAGCGTGTGAGGAGAAATCCTGACCTGGAGCAGGTGGGAAGAGGCTGGATCCAGGTCGCTGCCCCTGCCCATCGAGTCAAGCCCAGCGGTCAGCCGGATGAGGGGGGTCCACAGGATCATCCCACCTGGCTGGCTCTTACTGCACCCTCCAGCTTCGCTCCTGCCCAAAACTCAGTCTGGAAGAGGGGCTGTGCCTGGAGAGGGGACCGGTGAGGTGGCATTTGAACCATCGTTGCCACCTCCTTTGTGCCTGGTTTCCCCTTTAGGGCAGTTCCCGGTGTTATACACCGAGTCAAAATCCAATGGGGTTCATTGAGCAGAGGGAAACTTGTGGGATGAGGCCTCATCCCGCCAGGACCTACAGATGACTTTGCCATGCTTGCAGGAACGGGCCTTAAATTAGCCCCAAAGTCAGGAGTGCAGTTAATTGCTCATTCATTCCACAGATGGGTTAATAATTAAGTTAAATTAATAATTGGGACAATAATTAAACTAAACAATAACCAATACAAGGGACAATTGAAGCAATTGGGCTTCGCGCTCAGTATTTGGTGGGGTTACTCATTTACCCAGCAGTTTATGGGATGGATTCTGCCGGTTTGGCCTCAATCCGGCCACGGCGGGACTCGACTCCTGGAGTCCCGTGAAACCGCGGGGTTTTTCCAGCCCAAACCACCGGCTTTTCCCGGGAAGCAGAGGGATCCAAGTGAGAAGCAAACCCGACTCCGACCCTCCCAACGCGCAGGGGCCTCGCCCACCGCCCGCTCCCTCCTCTCCCTTCCCCGCGGCGGGCCGGCCCGGACAGACGGAGGGAGGGACGGAAGGACGGAGGGAGGCGGCTCCTGGCCCCGGGGAGGGGAGGAACTACAAGTCCCGTGAAGCTGCGCCGCCCGCCCGCCGCCACCGGGGCTATATAAAGGGGAATGGCCCGGCCGCCCCAGTCGGAGCATCCNCGGCGCGGCCCGCCCGAGGTAAGGTGCCCCGCTCGGTTCGAGGGGGAGAAGGGGGTATGGAAAGGGGGAGTTCAGACCCCGCAGCCCAGCCGGGGCACCTCCGCCGTGCACTTGCTCCTGCCGCGACCCTTCCCGGTCCCGTTACTCGGTGCAGCCCCCGGGGAAGGGAGAGGGATGCGGTTCCCCCGGTGTCGGCATTCCCCGCAACACGTTCTCCGTGTGGGCTCCTTGTCTGTACCACCTGCCTTTGTGTCACACACGCACACACCCATCTCAGTGGTTCCCCTCACTCCGGGGGCGAGGGGCTGCGACTCGGGGATGCTTTTCGTTTGGTGGGAGGGCGAGCGCCCGGGCCCGGCTGGCGCAGGGGGACGGATTCCTCCTCTCTCTCAGAAAAACCATGTGGGTGTTGTTTTTCTTTGGGTATTTTTGGGGAAGGGGACGAGGACGGGACTTTCCCCTTCTCCTCCCGTGGGAAAAACTTGCTGGAAAGGCTCGTAAGGGCTCCGTGTGCCCCGGGCAGGTGCCCGGTCGAGGTGATGGGTGAGGGGATGCCCCGGGGAGCCGGCAGTCCCTCTGCAGCCCCTTCCCCTGCTCTGCTGGGGGGGCGAGGGGTCTCCCCAGCCTTTAATGCTGTCTGGCAAGAGGTGGGGAGCGAGAAACACTTGATCGGGGTTGGTGATGCAAGGTATCTGTGATGGACAAGAGCACTTTTGTGCGGATTCTGGAAAAATATGAATGACTCCCTTCTTTCGCTCGCTACAACAAAAAGACCACACCAGTCTAGACCTGCAACCAATAACACACACAAAAATTAGCGCTGTCTGCTCCGAGGGACCCGGCGTGCGGAGGAGAACACCAGCCCTTCCACTTTGTGAGCCCGCTGAGCCGTATGGAAGGCGAGGGATGCTTGTTTGGGAAAAGGATGTTTGAGGTTACTTTGATATAAACAAGAGAAGCTTTTATTGCCCAGACATTGTTAGTGTTGCTCTTTGCCGCCTTGGAATGCGTTTCCTCGGAAGGGTTTTGAGACTAGAGGAATTGCTCAGCTCTTGCTAATTGAGACATCTTTTTGTAATCACGGTCACAGCTGGTGGGACGAAAGCAGGGGGAGAGGGCTGGTGTGCAGTGACTCAGGCCCCGGGAGGAAGCTGCGTCTCGGTTTGTCTGGCATTGCAAAGGGGAGATTCCAGCTTGGAGGCTGGAGCAGGGTCTGTAAGGACACCTTTCTCCTCTGCTGCCTGGCAGGTGATGTGTTCAGGACATCACCTTTCTTATTTCTCTGCAAAATTAGGGATGGATGGAAGAAAAAATCTTCCCAGGTTTCCCCATTTCACTTCAATCCTTCCCACAGGTGTGGGATCCAACACGTGTGGTGAGTTTGAGCCTCCCCTGACAGGGAGACGAAGGGTGCTGCAATATTTTTTGCACTTTCCTTTCAGCGAAGAGAGCCAGATCTGCTTGGACTTGCTCTTTCTATAAAGCTTTTTGTTTACCAGTTGCTTTCTGTGTTCAGGTGCCTCAAACAAAAGGTAGCCTGAGATGTGGCACCCCTCAAGCTTCGTTTGATGTGTTGATGAGAACCTTTTTTGCGGTGCTGTTAAATGGCGGCGGGGTCACTCTGCAGCCCCTCTGACAGCGGGGATATAAAGTTTTCTGGTGGGAAGAGGGTCCCTATCTGAAGAATGAAGGTGTTTTGCAAGCACAACATACGTGAAGAGCGATACAATCCATTTCTTGTGCTAGCAGGAGGAGGTAAACTCGCTTTTGTGGCCAGGAGCGTGTGCTTCGCGGTGTCTCCCAAGCTGTGGGAGTTTGTGCGTGTGCACGGCAGAAACTCGCTGTGGAGCGTGGAGAAGGGTGAGCTGCTGCCTGGGGTGGGCAGGAGTCACTGGAGGGCTTCTCCGCTGGCCTCAGGTGCCGTGCTCTGGCAGATCTGATCACAGTAGCTGGAGATGCTGGTGCTGCAGCTGCTTCTCCTGCCCAGCAGATCCTCCTGCCTGAAGCAATTGGAACTAGATGATTTTTAAGGTCCCTTCCAACTCAAGCCATTCTATGACCCAAATGATCTCAACCCCACAGCTCTTGGACTTTGTCAGGACCCAGTTCAGAGGTGCTGAGTTGGGGCTGTTCCCGGGCTGCTTCTCCTGGCACAGGAGCCTGACAGAGCCCTCTGCTGTGGCCATGCTGGAGCTGTGACCTGGGGAAAGTGGGTTCCCCCTTTCTGGGCTGGAAGAGGAGGGGTGCCCTAAAACTGAGTGAGAAAGCTCGTGGTCATGCTGTCACTTGCAGTGGATGTCACTGTTTGAGAATCAGGTCTCAGGTGCCATCTCACCTATACTTGCCAGTCTGGGACAGGTTCAGTGTGTTACAGGATGCAGAGCAGAGAGGACTCGGGGGGATGTTGTGACCTAGGAAAGAGTCAGGTCCCAAGTGAACGCTTCTGTCTGTGGCAAAGCACAGCGGTGAAAGCTGGAAGCCCTGGGCTCCCACCCGGCTCTTCCAAGGGTTGGATCTGGGGGTGTGTTCCTCTTGTACTTGGGTTTCGATAGATTGGAGACAGCAGCATCGCTTCTCCTTGGTGATGGGTGTTTTTTGTAACTGGCTCGGATCTAGACTGGTTTGGACTCAAGCTTTTCCATCTGGAGGTTTTGCTGGATAAGAAAAATGATGGGAGCGCCTTAAATTTCCAGAGATCAAAATGTTTGGGGCCACACCCGCTCCCCCTCCCTCCCGCTCTCTGAGCCCCAGACAATGGGGGGATAATGCCAGGAGCACAATGCAGCTTGCTGGGTGTTTTTTTTTGTGTTTGTTTGAACTTTGAACAGAAAAGCAAACCAACAAAAGAGAGGGCAAGAAAAGCAGAGTGTTGTGCCAGTTACCAAGGCCGGCCAGAAAGTTATAACTGCATTACAAAGGGTGGCCTTGTTCAGAGTGACTTATTTCATCCAAAAGATGTATTTAAAACAAAAATGAAGGGGCAAGTGCTAGCATAAAGTCCTCTATATCAGTATAAACACTACATGAAAACACTTTTATTACCTCCTATAACTCCCTAATAAATACTGTTCCTTTTTGATGAAAGCTCTTAACGCAGGATTAGGGTTTACGGCGCGTTGCCTTACGAGTCCCCGGAGACGCAGAGCCCATGTTCAGTGGGGCTTCGTGTTCTGCTCTGCAGCCTGATTTCAGAGCTTCAAAGTTTCCTCTTTTCTTCGCTTTGGGGTTTTTTTTCCCCCCCTGTGGCAGCATCTGAATTGCAGGCAGCGCTTTGCTGGACCAGCACCTGAGAGGAAAACTGGAATGAGTGTGGTTAGGGAGGTTGTTCTCACTTCTAGAGCGTCCATAAGAGCGTCTTCTCCCCGAGCAGAGCTGATGAGGTGCGAAAACCTTGGCCCCAGGGTTGTGCTGCACCCAAGCCTGAAGAAGGTAACATTTTTTCCTTCGGTTGGCTCTTTCTGCCAAGCCACAGATGTTTTTTGAGGGCTAAAACCTAAGCCTTTAAATAAATGTGTTTGATCCCTGGGTGGCTGAGCGGCTTTCCTGCAAAAAAAACAAAACCCATTCTGGGCTTTTTTTTTTTTATCAGGAGCAAATGTTATCTAGTCAGGCTCTTTTTAAAGCTTCTTCCTCTGGGGTTTATTTTTGCTTTTTCTCCCTGGGAGGGGATCTGAGCTGTCATTTGTGGTAGGGCTGCAGCCAAACCTTCTGTGCACTTGTGAAGAAGGGCGCAAACAGCAGCGGCTCTGTTCTGAGCAAAGCTCAGCCTGAGACAACCTTGAACCTCTCGAGCAAACTGACTTGGTCACAAGGGCCCAAATATTTTTGTGTGGTGTGTACAGGAGCTTTAGACTGGATTCGAAGTGCTGCTTGGATGTGTCCTGTCCTGGGTCAGACAGAGGTAGGATGCTTTGGACCCCAGTGTCACATCCTCTCCAGCCTGGGATGTTCGGGGCCTCGTTGCTGTCGTTGGAGTTCTCTTCAGCTCCTGCTGGTGATCCTTTAAACTGCAGTTTCAGACCAGCCTATTTCAGGAGTGGCTTCTGAATTCTGGAAGTTTTTCCTTCCCTAACACATTTCTGGTGTATGGGCTCATGCTGGTAACCAGAAGGTACAGAGAAGGTCCCTCTAGGATTTGTAGGTTGAATGATGGTGATGTTTCCTTGTCAGGTGGCGTTCTCCTCTGCCCATCTTTGTTCTCTGGGGATAAGCTCAGCACTAAGACTGGCTTATGCCCAGATAAGGTGTACTGCTCTTGGAGAGACAGGAACCTGCTGTCAACTTCTGGGACCTGGGCTGCCAGTGACACCAAGAGGCAGTTGGACTCATTGTGTAGCTGGATGGCCAAATGCCTATCTCTGCTGCAATGATTTTGGAAGTAAACTTGAGGAATTAAAGCTGGCAGGAGCTTCTCTGCTTCCAAGACTATGGAGAACAGGTCTCCTTGTCTGCTGGGGAGGGGTTGTGTGAGCTCTAGCAGCTTTCTTCATGGCCAGGACTTGATTTTGTATATGTGGTTCCAGCATCTCCTCAGCAAGCTGGAGGTGAGGGAGCCTGGTAGAGTAAGGTCCTGGTGAGATCCTTGCACACCTCTGGGGTGCTAAGGTGATGGGCAGGACTCAGATTAGGATGGGGAAATGGCAGGATCTGGGCTGTGGTCACTGCTGTGAGATGCCAGAAATGCTGCGATGTGGCCATTGGTGGGGCACGTACACGAGTGTCCTGCTCGGCTATGCTCTGGAGGGGACTTGGCCATCAGTGGACACAAGGGTAGCAAGAGCTGGTACTGGTTGCTCTGGAAGTGGTTGGGATCAGTGGTGCTGAGCTGGAGCTCATCAGCCAAACTGCTGTGACTCTAGCTACTCTTCCTGGACTGAATTTGTCCATAGAAGACCCTCCGTGGCAGCTGGGGAGGAAGAGCTGCTCACCTCGAGCTGGATGGGAGATCTCTGTCCGTGTGGGTGGTGGACAGGGTGTGTTAGCCATGGATGTGTCATCGGGACAGAGAAGCCCTGTATCTGGGGCGTGGAAGAACATATAGTTGCTCCTGTATCGCTGGTAGGGTGGTGGCATCGTGGTCCATCAGTGGACATTTGTGTCAAACATCATTCCTGGGAGATTGCTGAGGCAGGAGGACCTGGAAACAGCAGAGCAGGTGGTCCTGGGGAGGAGAAGGTGGCTCATGTAACTGGTGCCTGTCTGTGGGAGGGTGGAGGCCATCATCTCCTGCTCGCAGGGTCCAGGCAGCTCCTTTGGCAAAGGGAAACTGGACGGTGACCGTTGTACCTCTTGTGATTGTCAAATCTTCCCAGGGGAGGGCTGGGGAGGGGGAGGGAAGAAGTGGGGGAGGGCTTCCCAGCCCCACAGACTGGATGGGAAATAATGATCCCCTTTTTATAGCTTCTTCAATTGTTCCTGAAAATCCTTTTTAAAAGGAGGAAAGTTCCTTCCTTCCTTTCAGCTCCCGGTATCTTTAAGAATTCGCTCTATTGTGAGCTCAGGACAGAGACCCTTCTATGAGGGCTGCCCAGGCGCTCTTCAGAGGCCCCCCTCCCCGCGCCCCCTCCCACCACCGTCCCAACAAGCCCCCATTCTCCTCTGAAGAGGGTCCCTCTGTCTAACACCAAGTAACTCTTAAGGGTAGCATTTATCCTCGGGCACTCGGCTCACAAAGAGTGCCGGAGTGTCAAATAAACTCCCTCCAGCCTGCAAAGAGAAGAGAGGAAGAAAATACAAAACCCCCTTTATTTCCACCCCTGCGGGGGAAACAAATACGGACTTTGTGCCGGGGAGCAGCGGGAGCAGCGGCGGCAGCGCCCTAACGAAGCCGGGTAGCGCGCCTACTAATGTCTCGCTAATAAAATCCCCGTGCGCACGTGACGGTGGGTGCGCGGGGCTGGCGAGCGAGCCAGAAATCAAAACCCTTCCAAACCAGCGCCGGCCGTCCCCCGTGCCCCCCTTCTCCCAGATTTTGAGGGAGAGCCGCTCGCCCCTGCCCCGGCCAGCGCGTCCCCGGTGGCTGCGGGATTGGTGTTGGGAGGAAGGCGCTGGTTTTGTCCTGGGTGCTTTGCTGAGGTTGTCACCGAAGGTAAGGGACGGTGCGGGGGTGCTCGGCCACATCTTCAGGCTCTAAGCTCTAACCGGACCTTTGGAAGGGCTGAGCACAGCCGAGCTCTGCTGCAGGTGCCGGTTTCATCAGGAGGCTTTTGCCGGAGGAGGATTCAGCTCCTTGTTCTGCCGCGGGAGGCGACCACGCTGCACACCTTGGACCTCGTACGCGGCTGCTGCCGGGAATTGTCGCCGTTCAGTGCGCCTCGTGCCCGTGTTTGTATTTGCTGCCGCTGCTGTGCGGAGGAGATGCTGCCCTGGGAAGAAATCATTGTCTCTCTCCTGTGGATCCGTAATCCTACGTGTCAGAAACCAGCGTGACCAGTACTGACCAAACAACTGGGACAGAAACATCTAAGCCAAGGAATTGTCCAGTGCTGCCTGCTCCCCGGGGATGTGTCCACCAGCATGGCCAATACCTCTGCTCAGCAGCAACAAGAAAAGCCCTGCCTGGAGTTCCTTCTTCTCTGCGCGCTCCTGGCTTCTTCATGCTGAGGTTGGGAATATCTTGCAGCTGTGCTCCACGGGATGTGCTCGGATGCTCTCAGATGTTCCTGCAGCTGACGGCAGACCTGGAAATCGAGGTCTGCGGTGGTGGCCAAGGGTCACTGCTGTTCCCTCATCCTCACACTGGTTTCTCTACAGGTTTTGGTAGCTTGTTGTTACTGAAAGGGGCAGGTCCTGTCAGCCTCAATAGCTGTTGGACTGTCCTTGTCCCTAGAAGCGAGGAGACAAGAGTCTGACCACGGGCAGACGTGGGACTTCTCCTCCTTCAGCAAGGAAACTGTCCTGTGCCAAGAGCATTTGTCTCTGGATGGTTTCTCTCTACTGGGACCTCGAGTGATAAGCTTCCATGGACTGGTCGGGGTTTTGGATCCTTCCTCCGTGGCCAGAAGGCTGCAGACACCTGCTACTCAAAATCTGGTGGATTACTACTTCTGCTAGCGCTGTGGTTTTTCCTAATCTGCTGGAATTGACTTCGTTATGTGAGATCTCCCGATGGACAGATGTGGAAAAGCAGCAGTTACAGCCCAATGCTACAGTCCCCCTCTCTTTCTGGGCCATTTACTCCGAGCACCGTGGCTCTGGAGGAGGAGGAGGAGGGAGTCCACGTGTGTGTGTGTGTAGGACAAATCCTGCTGGTCTTAGGTGAGTCAAGAATGTCTATTTGTCTTTCCTTTTCGTTAAAAAAGCGCCGTTCCTGTGGATCTGACTCCTTAGAAAATTACATTTTCCCCTGTTTGTGGGAGAAAAAAATGCCAAATTGAGCGATTCTCTGCTCCAGGGGAAATAGGAGAGCAGAGGGAGTTGTTTCCAACAGCTGGAAGTGGCTTCACCTTCCTGTTTTAATCAAAGCACCAACTTAGTACCATTTGAGCCTCAAATCCCTAAGGAGGGTTTTCTTCCCGGAGTTACGAGGCAGCTCCCCAGCAGGCTTCTCTTTCTTTCCCTGGTGTGGGGGAGTCCCCTTTCCTGGGGAAGGTGGGAGCCTGCTAGAAAATGCTTTGGGTTGTATCAACGTTGACATCTCGGGACACGATGCTGGGAGATGTGCCCAAGAGGCTTTTCCAGGAGCAGCCGTAGGATGTGTGAGGATGAGGATTGAACGTGGGGATTTGCGCTTGGGTGGAGAACGAGCTGGTGATTCCTGTGCTGGGGAAGGTGGGATCTGCCCAGTCCTCTGCGTCTCCTGTCCACAGGTAAATGCAATGGTCCTGTCCTGGCTTTCCTCTGGGGTTAGGCACCTGGTTTTTGTGGTCCTCATGTGTTCTGGTGGGGACATTGCTCTTCAGTCTCTGTTCCCTGTGCAGGCTCGAAGCCTGCGGCTGCGGGAGCCCTTTGCTCTGGACTGGGGTGGATCCAGCTTGGTTTTGGGGCACGGAGCAGAACTGACTCTGTCACTTGGGAAGGTGCTGTGGTTTGCCTTGCCCAGGCTGCTTTCTTGTAGGTTTGTTGGGTGGTTGTTGTTGCGTTGGAGTTTTTTTTGTAGTGAACTTTCCTCGGGGAGAATGAGACTGAGAAATGTGGTGGATAAAGGGAAAATGCTGCTGGGAAAGACTGGGGGTTTTAAAGTATGCTTCTGTTTTGGGTTAGAGCTCATCTGTTCTTGTTTGCTGGTGATCAGTCAGTCCAAGAAGTGTGATGCACGCTGGCAGGATTGCGAGGTCTACGGTGGTCTCCGTTTGGGAGCAGGGAGCTGAGCCAATATGGTGAGAGGGAAACGGAGAAGAGCTGGAAAGTGGCTGTTCCCTTCTCCTGGATGCAGAGCCGGGAAGATGTGGTGTGTGAGCAGCTCTGCCAGCTGCCTGCTCTTCAGGGCGGGTGGAGATGGCAAATGCAAACCTGAAGAGCCAAGTGGCTGCAGCTCACTTGATTTCTGTTCTGCACTGGGATGTTTTCATTTCCTTCCTTCATCAGTGTCTGGTGCTGCTACAGCTCAGTTTCTTCCCAGACCCTTGGGGTTGTGTGTTTTGTGTTTTGTTTTGTTTTCCTTCCTTTATGAGCATCTGAATGTACCAAGTACTTGACTTCAGCCCTTTGCAAGATGAGTCTCTTGGCTTTCCCGGCCTCTGGAGTGCAGGGAGTAGGGCTGAGATCATGCACGTCCTCTTGTTGGTGGCACAGCAGCTTCTGGAGCTCAGTGGGCTAAGGCAAGGCAGAGGTTTTCCACTCTGAGCGAGGGTGTCACAGCTTGGGCTCTGCACCAGGCTCAGTGATGAGGGGCCAGGCTGGTACTTGGAGTTCGGGTTATTTTTTTTGCATCTTCAGATCTTTTCTGAGATGCCGTGTGAGTGGCTGAAGCCTTCCCTGTCTGCTCGGTCGCTCTCTGCACGTGTGTAACAAGTGATGTAGAGAGCCCTGCTTGCTCTGGGGACCTGGTGCAGATCTCAGCCCTCCTGAGAGGCTGCTCATGGTGGCTGTGACAGTCCTGTTCTGGTACCGAGCTCCTTCCTGGGTCCTGCAGGAAGGATAAACTGCATCGAGCTGCAGAGATCCTTGCCTCTGGTTACAGAAGAGAATCCCAGACTGGTTTGGGTTGGAAGGGACCTTTCAAGCCCATCTCATCCAACCCCCCTGCAGGGACAACTCGAGCAGGTTGCTCAGAGCCCCATCCAACCTCCCCTGGAATGGTTCCAGGGAGGTTGCATCGACCACCTCTCGGGGCAACCTGGGCCAGGCTCTCACCACCCTCCATGTACAAGTGATTTTTTTTCCTTCTCTGGTTGAAATCTCCCCTCCAGCTGCAGGCAGCAAAAGCTTTTTAATGTGATCTTTAGTAGCAACCTCATGTCATGCACTCTCCTTTCAAAATTGTTCCTTGCTGGAGGCACCTTCTCCCCTTTAATTGCTCAGTGGAGAGAATTCCTCTGGGTACAACCACAGCACAGAACCTGTCCCCTGCCAGGTGCCCTGGTGTGGTGTCCCCTGAAACTGGCCTGATGGATGAAGCCCAGTGCTGCTGAGTGGTGGGTAAGGTTTGGGCCCAGGGAAACTTGTGCACAAGAAAGACACGGACCTGTTGGAGTGGGTCTGGGGAGGCCATAAAGGTGACCAGGGGTCTGGAACCCTCTGCTGGGAGGAGGCCAGGTTGAGAGAGTTGGGGTTGCTCAGCTTGGAGAGAGAGGTCTTTGGGGAGACCGTCGTGGCCTTTCAGGACTTCAAGGGGCCTGTCAGTCTAGGATCCTATGTTTCTAAACTGCCCCAAAGCCCTTGGGACTCGTTGACCCCGCTCAGCAGTTTCCCGGGGCTGCCCTCCCCATGCTCAGCCCCTCTCTGGGTGGGAAGGGGGGGTAGGGGGTGGGTTCCATCCCCTCCAGGNCAACAGGCCCTGCTGCAAAGTCTGTCCCCATCTTTGATAGGCCCCTTGTAGCCCTGAAAGGCCCCCAGAAGGTCTCCCTGGAACCTTCTCTTCTCCGGACCGAACAACCTCTCCAAAAATCTGTAAATTTGCAGAGTTCGTGTTTGATCCCACTAGGTCATTGCTGGAGAGATGAAACAGCACTGGTCCCGATACGGGACTCTTGAGGGACACCATCCTTAAAGGACAAAAAGTAACTCAAACAGATGCATAAGAGGGAAGAAATGGCGAGGGGGTGTCTGACGGCCGGTTGCCGGTTCCCGCCCTGAGCCCCGGGCTGCGGCCGCTGGATGGCAGCGACGCTCCGCGGGTGGCTTTGGTCGCCGGCCCTTTCCCAGCCGCTCGCACAAAATGGCTGGTTTGCGGGGCTTGGAGAGGCTTCCGACCCTCCTGAGTCCCGGGGAGATGGGTGGGAATTGGGGGGATGCTGCCGGGGTTCAGTGCAGGCTGGAGCTGTGCAAGGCTGGGGAGGGAGGTGTCTTCATTCCCCCCCCGCTGCCCAAAACGCTGCCTGGAGCGAGCGTTTGGCACTCCTGGTGACACCTTGGGTACAAGGCTGTTGCTGGTAAAGCTGGGCTTGGGGGTCTGGTTTCCCTTTGGATGTGGCTGCAGGGAGATGGAGAATGGCTTTTGGAGGATGGGAGAAGGGAATTCTGAATTAGGAGCATCCCTGTGCTGGCTGAGGTGGAGGATATAGCCGGGTAGCTCCCAGGGTGTGCTTGGTAGGACGCTGACCTGCTGCTGAGGACTCTTGCTCATGCCTTGAGACCTGAATTCAGTTTCTTACGAGGGCATCTTCTGTGACAGTGGGCACCCAAACAGGCTGCTCCAGGGCTGTGTCTGCCCCATTTTTTTTAAAGTTTTTGGGGCTACCGGTGGTTCCTAACCTCCTGGGATGCTCGTGGAGGTACGTACCCAAAAGCAAGTATGCTGAGACCAGGGTGTCAGGGCAATAAGGGACAAGGCTGGGGAGGGAGCAGATCTGGGGTTGCAAACGTGGACCTGGTTTTAGCCCAAAGCATCCAACTTGTAGGAAAACTCTTTAAGTTGTACCTAAAAAGCTGCTGCTCTGTGAGCGTGAGCCAGAAATGTGGGTGCCTGAGGACACCTCACACAGTAATTTTGGGCCGTATCTGGGACATCTGACTTGGCAGTGCTGGGTTAATGGTTGGACTTGTGGTCTTTAAAAGTCTCTTCCAACTAAAACTGTGATCGCCTTGAACTGGGGCTGGTGTGTGCAGGGGCAGGAGGCTGCTGTTTGGGTGATGCTTGCCTTTGGCAGGGGCAGCAGATGCTACCCTGTCTCCAGCGTGCTCCGAGCAGGCCACCTACACAGCGTTCCTGGAGCTGCGTGGCTGGCGTGGGGACGGTTCAACACATTGCCTTCCCCCTCAAGAAAAGGCATTGGAAACCTCCTGCTCTGCCTCTCCCTTTCTCCTCGTCCTTCCCCTTCCTCCTCCGACTCGCCGTGGGGGAAAAGAGGGGCTGGGAGCGCTGTCTGGCTCCGCTTCCACATCGCTCTGTCTGGAAGCGGGTGAATTATTGCTGGATAAACCAGCGTGTTTGGCTGCCTTGAAAAGCACTTCCCGAGCAGTTACAGACTACTTGCTCGGCACCGTTCACGTTGAAAGGTTTCACTGTTCAGGCTGCCTCCGCGATAGCCGGAGCCAAGTCCGAATTCCACCAGCGCTACCAGCCCCGGAGCTGGGTTTCCATGGTGAACACGTTTGGGTTCTGCACCTAAAAACCCAGAGCTTTTGGGAAGGTTGTTTGGGTTTTTTTTGCCACAATTGTCACAGTTTGCTTGTCGCTCTGCGGAGGTCCTCTGCCTTGCTGCCTTTTGGGAAAGAGCTGCCTGCCCGGCAGAGATGGTTTTTTTAAAGGACACCTTCTCCCTCTGACAGCTGATGCCTTGGGGACAGGCTCAAAAGCTTCATTCTCACGATGCCCTGGCCTCCAACACACCTTTCTGCCTCTGGGGTGCTGCTGGAGGCCGATGGCTCTGTCCTGGGACCTGTTTTTTTCTCGTGCTGGGACCTGTCCCTGCCAATGCATCCGTCTGCAGCGCCGGGCTCCTTCCACGTGTGCCCCGTGCCTCCCCCACGGTAAACCTGGTTTAATTTGCCCAGGTGCTGGTTCAAGCCCTCCTGACACGACTTGTGTGAAAACCAAATGAATTTAGACAGGGGTTTTGCACTGGATAAGCTGCAGGTTGCACCTTCACGTCGATGCACGAGTCGGGGTGCCCAGCACCCCCAGCCTGGTGCTGCAGCACAACCCTGCCTCCCTCCCAGCCTGGTGTGGATCAGCTGAGAGACAAAAAAAACTTATTTCAAAACTTTTATCGAGGCTTCCCGTGCCTTCCCTCACCTGCTTTTAGAAAGCAAGAGAGGTGTCTGAGTTCCCCTTCCTTGGGGTTGTGTCTGCCCAGCTGCTCTGCAAGGACATCTCTCCCGTGGGCCGGGAGCAGCGCTGCGCCCTTGTCCTCTGGAATGCTCTTTTCATTGATATTTTCTGAGAACTGAAAAAAAAAAAAATGCCTGCTTTGTATCCACTGCCCCTTTCTTTCCCCACGCAGAAGGGGAGGGAGAAAATGACTCAAATATTTTCTTGCAACAAAAGGCTGAGGGTGAATCTAGACCTGCCATTCTGATCCATTTTAAGGCCAAATCTCCAGGGTTTTCAGCGGAGAAATTAAAACACTGGAGCTTTCTCTTTTCTGCAGAAGAACAAACAGGAGCGGTTACCACTTCCTCTCGCTCATAAACAAAACCAGCCCAATGTCTCCAGGAGAAACCCTGCCAAGAGACTTTCCTTCCTGATTGTTTGATTTTTTTTTTTTTCAGTTCTGATTAGTATTCGGGAGTGCCTGGCACACAAGTGGGAAGCTTCAGGAACCAGGCTGTAGATCTTGCTTCAAGCAGATCCTCCCTGCTTTTTTCCATCCCTTGCTCTCCTTGTCTGTCCCGCTCATCCTCTCCTTCCTTCACCACCCTTCATCTACCATCCTCGGCTTCTTCCAGGCCTTGTGGGGATGTCTTTTGGCCACCAAACTGTCTTTGCTGCATTTGCAGGAGGTGCATCGAGGCTCTGAAAGGTTTTATTGACCCGCTCTTCTGCGGTTCTTTTTTCTTTGCTTTCAGGCTTTTCTCTGCTCTTGGGAAGGAGCTTTGGCTGGACCGGCTGCAGGGGGATTCACCTTTCCCTGGAGGGAAGGGCACTTGGACCAGACTTAGTAAATACTATAAAAGTACGGAGTGTGCAGCTGCCCCAATGTCCCCTGGTGCAGGACTGGAGTTTGGGATGGAATTTGCTGCAGAGCTGCTCCCACTTGCACCCAGTGAGATCTCCTCTCTCTGCCCCAGCAGCCTCTTCACTCTGTCACCAGTAAAAATCCTTTCTGGGAAAGGATGGAAACCTCCAGCTGGCCTTGGAGGTTGCCAGTGGGGAGTCCTGTGTGGCCGCTTGCTCTGTCCCCTGTCATGGGACAGTGACTCATTGGAAACGGTCCCAGGGGAAGCAGGGAATAGCAACTGGTTTTTTTGGTGTGTTTTTTTTCACCCCTGACACCCTTCCCCAGGCAGGCAGCCTGGGCTGTGTTTGCTGCCAGTGCTCCTGCCTAGGGAGACGAGCTGCTGCCCTCCTCCTGCTCTTCCCACTTGCTTTCTTGTGCAGAGCAAAGCTTTTCCCACAGCTCTGCTTTGTGGCCGGGCTTTAATGTGTAACATTCTGCCGAGTTCTGCTCTTGCATCATGTGCTGGAGATTAGGAAATCGGTAGCGATAATAAATATCGCTGAATGAGTGGGTGTGGGCAGGAGGGAGGGAGAAGAGTGATTTAAAGGGCAAGGAAAATTGTGCTTTCCCCGTGGGCAACGCTCTTTTTGCAGGGATGAGCTAAAGCTTTTACTTCCTTTTTTTTTTTTTGCACCCATGTGATAAAATCATTCCTTTGGAGTATGAGGTTGGAAGCGCTTAGCTGAGGAAACTGGGATGTGTGTGGTTGTGGTGAGCATCCCACTGCCCCAAACCTGCCTCCAGCCCCACCAGGGCCAGAGCTGTGCTGGTGGAAACCTCCAGATGCAGGGTCCCCGTTATCCAGGTGCTGTTGTTCCGTCCCTTCTGGGACAAGCACTGAAATCTCTCCTGCGGAAACCAGTTTGAGTGACTGGTGCGCGCTCCCTGCCTCTGGGAACACACGGCTTCGACTCCGTGGCTCTGCCTGAATTTCTTAATTGTCAAAACCACCGCGGTGCGTTGGGCTTTTCTCACGCTTTTCCGTGGTTTCCAAGCGCTTGGTAAAGCGCTGGAGGACTCGGGCTGGTGCCGCCCCTCAGGGAAGCGGCGTTCGCTTCCCTTTCTTTTGTCAAGAGGAGGAAGATGAGGCTCTGAAGGGTGGGATCACTTATCCAGAGTCCTGTGGAGAAATGGTGACGGTTCCTCAGGGAGCTCTGTGCTCAGCCTGTTCCACGGCTCTTACCGCTGCAGCGTCTGAGGAGCTCGGGAGCGGCGTTAGCGATATTCCTCTGGGGCAGGAAGATATTATCCCTTTTTCCAGAAGGGGAGGGTGGCTAATACAGCGCAGAAGGATTAGGGCTGGGATTTTCTAAAGCCTCCTGGTTAAGAAGACTGGGACTTGCAAGTCACTTAAGTTACTCCAGAGCTCATGTGTAGAATTTCTGGCTGGAGCAGAACGTTGAGCTCAGGTCTCTGCTACTCCAACACATCCCAGCTCTTCAGCAGCAGATACAGCTCCACAGTGATTGTCAAACCCTTAAGACATTTTCAGAGCACAACTTTTTCCTCCTTGACTTTCACCTGACGGAGGTTTCTGTCTTTTTTTTTTGTCTTTCTTTCTCCTTCCTGATGTTTTCCTCGTGACTGAGCTGGGATGGGGTGGGAGAGGCTCGGCAGGAGAAGGGGGAGGAGGTGCTGTGGGATGGGGCCGATAAGCAAATCTTTGAAAACAAAGTTCAGGCAAATACATGACGGAGAGGAGCGCAGGTTTCCCTCACTGGTGATACAGCTCATCTTGGAGCAACCTGCACAGGGTGTGAAGGCCAAGGGAGCAGCTCCGACACCCTTTGCACGTGGGGAGCTCCGAGTTGCGTCCTCCTTCACTTGTGCAGAGCAGTTGCTTCTGCCTTGTAGCCGTTGCACTCCTGCTCAATGAAGGGCAGCTTCTTGTATGTGCTATTTTCTATCCAACTGCTTTTTTTTAATGGGATAATTAATGTTTTTACTTCCAGGACTGTTGCACGCTGTTTTTTACAGCCGATTGGTGTTCAGACTGCCCCGTTGCATCAAGGGGTCAGAGCTGTGTGTGCAACTTTGTGATAAACCTGAAATCAGATCTCAGCATGGGCTGCTTTTCCAGCTGGGGTGTGGGGATAGCTGGCCATGGAGCCAGGCACCCTCACCACAGGCAGTGCTGTGTGCCCGGGATTCCCTTCCATCCTGGGAAGTGCTTTGCCTTTGGGGCATAGTGGGTGGGAATGGTCCAACTCCTCGATTCTGAGGTGGGAGGGTTTGGTCTTTTGCAGTCTCTTGCTGGGACTGGGTGAGGAGAAACAGCTGTTACTGGCAGCAGTGAAGCTGGGTAACTGGCCAATAACTCCAATTTATGCAGTTAAAACCCCAAAGGGGCAGGGGCAGAGGAACCTGCAGATGGAAAGGCTGCAGACAGGCGCTGCCAACGCTGAGCAGCCGCGTTGCGTGTTCCTGCCGGGCTATCTTCTGGCCCAACGCTGGGGTGAAGTTCTCCGAGTAAGAGTTGTGTTTTCATTTTGATGTTTTTTTGGCATCCCTTCCAGCACTTGGAAGAGGGATGCGGTGATGTCAGTACAGGTAGAGCGAGCTCTGTGCTGACCTCCTCTTCTTGGCCAGGATGTAGCTGGATGCTCATAAAACCTGCTTTCTCCAACTCCTGAGAACTTATTCCAAGAGACTTTGGCTGGGGTTTGGGAGGCATGAGCGCTTACAAGACAACGGGGAAAAGTGTCTGGAGGGTGATGGCTGGAAGGTGGCTTCCCACCTTCCATGTGAAGCCTTCACCATACTCCCCAGCTGCAGTCCTGCCCAGCAGCTGGCTCAACCCTGTGCCTGCTCCTTCCCTGGAGCCCGGGATGAGGGCAGAGGGAGATGTTTTGGCAACGCATCCAACGAGCAGCTCCTTGTTCTTAATGTGTTGAGTCTTGCTGAGAGCATCCTTGTTAGGATGCTGGTGGAGAGAGGCTGTGTAGGTCTCCACACTGGGACCAGCTGCTGGGAAAGAGCTGGGTGACCTCAGATGTGCTGTTCACAGGGCAGTGATGGTGGGAAGCTCAAGGCCAGGACCATGGGCATCTGAAAAGGGGTTTCACCAGGAAATTCCCCTGCCGTTGGCCCCTCCCTTGGGCATGGTCTATCTCCAGCCTTGGGTGGAAGCTAACTGACAAACATCTGACCGCTGGGGTTGCTTGGTTTTGGGGTTTGGTGGTTTTTCTACTCCCCCCCGATTTACCTCTGGTGTGACCTCAAAACAGCACATGGTTGGTGAACCCCACGGGTCAGTGGGAGAGGGCGGCCCCAACAGGACCCATGGGCTTCAGGGTTTCTTGCCCAAGTGCTTCTGCTTCTCTGCAGACCTGGCGGGTTCCCCCGCGGTGGGGAGCCCTCGCTCATAAAGAGCGGCGCTAGCAGAGGATTAATGGTTAATCGGTTGTTCATGGAGGGTTATAAACAACCTGTCGGGCTCTTTAACACCTTTCCCTGATGTGCTCCTTGCTCCTTCATAACACATTCCTGTCTGTCTGATGCAGCCTCGTGACCTCTAGTCATCACTCGTTAGCTTCCGCGGGTGAGCACGGCTTGGATGGTGCTCAGCAGCCTGTGGACCTCACCTGCTGTGCTGGGATTTCCCAGCTCCTCGGGGGGGACCCAGCAAGAGCTGGCAGAGGGCCTGGTAATGGGGCACATGAAGAGCAGGGAGGCTCCAGAGCCCTCGTGCTTGTTGCTGTGCCCTCCCCGTGCTCTGCTCTTCACCAGGAGCTAGGGAAGGAGGAGATGCCAGGAGAAGCTTTAGAGTGTCAGCAAACACCTCAAAGGGCAGGTCTAAGCAAGGTCATCTGGGTTGGCCCGGCTGAGATGGGGATCAAGCGCTGAAGACTTCTGGATCCATCAAGTTGATGGATCATCCTACCTCCCAGGAGATGAGTCCTGGCCTCTGCCTGGCAGAGGAGAAACACCCAGCTCTCCCGTGCTGGTTTTGGTGCATTCTCCTGGCGTTCGGGCCGCGGTGCGCACCCTTCCTCCGGGGAGCTCGCCCGGTTGAGCAAACACCGCTGGGATATTACCTGTCTGTTTACCTGTCAGCGCTGCTTTGCAGCTCCGTTTAATCTCCGGTTGTGGAATTTCCCCTGCCGTTCCTGCCTCCCCCTCGCTGCCCCCTTCCCACGATCTGGGTAATTAAATATTGCCCGAGCCCCGTCGCTTAATGGCCCGGTTGTTTGCCAAGGGGAGATAACGGAGTGTTTGCTCGCTCTAGACCAAGGACGTGGGCAGCTCATGCCCAGACAGGGCAAGTCACCGGGCCGTGGGGTGACGCTTGCGTGTGACATCTGGCTGGGGTGGCGGAGCCCTTCCCATGGGGCACAGCCAGCACCTGCAGTTGGGCCTTGAGAGGGATGCGTCTGGAGCGACCTCTGCCCTTTGGACGTGCTTCTCCTAGGGCCTGGTGAGTTAAACACCAGTGTTGCTGTGTCTTCAGAAACTTTGGTCAAAGGAAAGGTCTGACTGTGAAAGGTTCCACTTTGTAGATTTTTCTATTTCCCACTTTTTATATATTTTTTTCCCTTGCTTGTTCTAAGCTGCTGTTGGTAATTATTATTTTTTTTTTTCTGAAGCTTGAGGCTGTTGGTAGGTGCTCACATAAGTCTAGGACAGGAGAGCAGACCACACACCGGTGTCTCCGCTGTCCCCGTACCTGCAGTGGGCTGGGAGTGGTGACAGCAGTTGGTTCTCGATGGAGGAAGCTGAGACCAAATGTTCATCACGGCCAAGATCAGGGGGTCCTGGGCTCTGCTGCACGTCCTGGGCTTGGAGCAGAAGAGCTGGAAGCTGCCATGTCTGGTGAACGTGTGCTTTGTTGCAGAGGCTGGTCCCTCCCAGCTGGGTCTCTGCCGTGTGGTGAAGGTCGGTGGTTTCACCACCTGTGTGAAACTGTCCCACAGCCAGTGCCGGGTTGGACTCTCCCTCTCCTGCCTGCTCAGGGACAATGTGCTGGAGACACAGACCAGGTCCTTCCTGTGTGAAATAGTGATGGGGCTCTCACAGGGGTGAAAGGAGCTGCCCCAGCTGGAGCACACCCGGGGAGACCAAGGATGATGGACTGCAGCTGTCAACCACCAGACACCCAACCCACCAGCTCTGGTTTATTGCTTGTTCATTGTGCAGTGGGTAGCAAAGCCTCTCCTGGTGGCACAGCTGCTTTGTTCATCTCTCGTCCTTTCCCCCTGCCTGAGGGTGGCTGCCTTGTGATGCTGGTTCAGGTGCCCGTGGCTCTGTTTTAAACACTTGGGTGCTTGGACATCATGAAGGGGTTTATAGACCTGCTGCTACTTAGGAGTGAACAGGAAAGTCAGGTTTTAAATCGCAGGAGCTCTGAACTCAGTCCACATGGTCTGCCCAGGAGGTAGAGTTTCCCTTGCAGAGGGCTTTGGGATCCTCTGGGACGATGAGCCCTACGTCAGGGTTGGATCTAATACTTGCTTAAAGCTGTCTGGGAAAACCAACTTTTCTTAAGCCAGAAACAGAGTCCTCTCATGGAAAGCTCAGAAGGAAGAAAACTCCCAAATTATGATTGCTGGATACTGGTTTGATTTTAGGGATTAGGAGTCCCATTCCTGCATTTCTCTAAGGTTACCTTGAGTTACAAATTGAAATTGCTGCAGAACCGCACACTGCTGCCAGAGCTCTCGAAGTCTGGATGACGCTTGGCTGCAGATGTCCTTGCTTCACCTTTCCACAGTCGAGGGGAAAAAACCGTTTACACTTGGCTAGAGAAAAGAGCACAAACAGTAAAATACTGAGCTGGTGCCCTGCGAAACCCATCACGTAGCTGGGCCCCCCAGCCTGGCCCCGCTCCGCTCGGGCTGGGCTCCGAAGGGGCTCAGTGCGAGGAGCTGGGCTGGCCCCGGAGCTCTGGCAGTGCTGGGACTTTCTTCCAGCGCAGACTTGGCTCTTGGCTGGTGCCTGACCTGGCCCCGGTGCTCGGGATGGATCCTGAGACACGGCGATGCTGGATCTGCTGCGGAGGGGTTTGCCCCAGGCTGGAGGTGCCCACGCTTGGCCGCTCCTCCCTGCTGGATGCTCCAGGCTGAAGAGCTACCCAAAAGCACCACTGGATGTTCCCTATTTTCCTTCCTCCCTGAGACCACCCATCTCTCCCCAGCTCTTAATCTTTTTCAGTTAAAGCCTATTTCTAAGCCAGGATATCAAGGTCTGTGGCTGCAGCGCCAGAGCTATGTCTGTGGGACTTTCCTTGATGCCTCTCAGGTTTTCTTTCTAGTTTCCAAAGGAGCTGTGAAGCAGGGACCCCCTCCTCTGTCAGCCTTTCAGCAGCTGCAAGGACTTCAGAGGTTAACCAACCAGCCTTTGTCCTCCTCCTGTGAGATGCTGAGCCCATAATTACGTGTGGTGTGGTTTGGAGCCTGCGTGGCAGGGCTTTGCTCTCGCAGCTCTGCTCCTGGCAAGATTAATGCCCTGAGTAACTGGGAGTGATGGCTCTGGAGGGGGTGAAAGCCCAGCTCAGGACATCCAGGAGCCACCTGGGAGGGGACCAGTGGCTGCCCCAGCATCCCACCGTCGCAGGCAGGAGCTTCACTAACACTGCCTCTGTTTTCCCCAACCCCTCTTGATCCGTTTGGTACCTGTGAAGGGCTCCGGCAGCTCCCCCTGCTCCTACCCTTGAAATGAAGCTGCTGACTGTCAGGGACCCTTTTGTCTTTCCTTCCTGAAGCTTGTGTTACCTCTTGAGCTGGCTCAAAGGCTCTCCTTCAGGGAGGCTCAATAGACACTACAGAGAAATGAGAGGAGGAAATTAAACACAGTGGGTGTTGGGCCAGCACCCTGGAAGCTTCTCTGACCAGGCTGCCAAAGACCCTGGGCTCTGCTTCACTGGCTCAGGAGTCCCTCGGTGGGGAGAGGAAGGTTTTCCTTTAACCCCCAAGAGACAGCAGAGTTCTTCCCAGATGGGATGTGAGATGCAGCCACATCCCCAGCGAATAGGGGGATGGAGGCATCACTCTCTCATGCTCAGGGATGATGTGTGAAGGGTCCAGCCTGTGGTGGCTGAAGTGTTTTGGGCAGGATGTGACCGTGTCTCAAAACACAGGTGATTGACTCCCCTTTCCTGTAGGATGAGGTCTGAGTGCCAGGGTGCTTGGGGGTGATGGGGACCAGAGCCCCTCTGTTGTAGCTACTGCATCCTCTGGGGCTTGTGGAGCTTCATGTTCAAAGCAGTTAAGGGTTGGCTTTGTGTGTTGCATCTTCCTCTTCTTTTGGCTTTCAGAGACTTTGGTAACATAGGCAAGTTTGGGGAGGTTGATGAGCGATGTCCCCGCTCCTCAGTGACCGTCCTGCCCCGTACGGTCTGTGCACCCTGCTCCTCTGAGCCAGAGCAGTAAGCACTGCAGTCATGGCAATTTCCAGAATTTCAGGCTTATTAAAGGTTTGGAAATATTTAGGATTTTCTTAAAATTTGAGCTCTTGGTGTTGGGTGAGTGCACTATAATCTCACTACTTTGTTTTTTTTGAAGTAACTTTATAGCTCCTCTCTTTATAAAGCTGAGTTTGAAAACACAGCCCTGAAGTTTCAAAAGCCAGAAAGCAAATAAAGGAATGTAAACAAAATTTTTCTAGATGTTCAAATATCAGGGTTCTTTTTTGAAACCTAACTGACGAATTTCAGAGAGCCCTGAGCTTTGAGGAGCGATACAATTACGCTGCGCGGGTGCTGGTGATACCCACTGGTGCCTGGGGAAGCCTGTTATTGATGTTGGGTTACGCTGGAGATAATTAAGATGAATTTAAATAAGAGCTGCTTCTACTGAAGTTGGCAGCACATTAACTTCCCTTTCATTTACCACAAGCTGAAAAGTTTTTTTTGGAAGGACTTTTGAAGGATGTTTCTATGGCTGAGCGATGTCATCGTGCCAAAGAAACTGGCTTAGGCTGGGGCAGACGTCGGGCACCGCGATGACCCCGAGGGATGCCCCAGGTTTAGTCCCCCCCACCCACATGCCCACCCTGGCAGGGACTGTGTCTTCATCTCAACCAGTGACCACTGTGTGCCATCAGAGGTGACCATAACCACCCAAAACTTGCTGTCCCGAGCAGAAGTTGTCAGAGCAGGGCACTTGCTCGCCAACGTGGGCACCGTTGGATCCGGCTGTGGGGTCGCTCTGCTCTAACCGTGGCCTGGCTTTTCTCCCCAGATCTCTCTTCAGATTTTATTTAATTTAAGTAGTAGATTCTGTCCAGGACCATTTTAGAGGCTTAAGGTCCCCAAGCGTGCGCTGCTCTGCGTGCGCAGCCGGCTTACTGGGAACGGCTCGTTACTGGGGGCAGAGAGGTTTTTGGGTTTGCTCTCCCTCAGCCACGTGAGCAGCCTGGCTGGCACTGTATGATTAAATTAGTTTCTAGGAGAACAAATCCCGGATTAGCGTAGCCATTTGCCGCGCTGAAAGTGGAGCCCTGCTAATTAGGTTTATGTAACGGGCTCGCACGGCGTTCCGTAATGGGCGAGGGGCGCTGGGAGGGGGGGAGAGCGGCTGCGCTGGTTAATTGGGAAGCACGCCGGGGTCTCCGGTGGCTGCTGGAGCTGCTGAAATCAGGCTGAACTTCTGCAAGTATTTAAAAAAAAAAAAATAGGACTAGCATTACAAAGCATCACTTCTAACGGTACTGAGAAATGTGTGCTGGGCAATCCAGCTACTGCTGTTTGCTGTGTGTGGCTGAGAGTGGAGATGTCCCCAACTTCTTGTCACGGTTCACCGAGGTCTTTTCCTCAGGATCTCGGCAGTGCAGAGGCTGGTGCTGCTCCCTAGACGTGCTGACCCTGCTCAGCATCGCTGAGCAACCTCTGCCCCTCTCGCAGGAACAGGTCTGTGCACCTGGAAGGTGAAGGGGCTTTCCCACTGGTGTCCTCTCCTTTTGTGGGGTTGATTGGAGCGACCAGGACAAGGCACCACAGCACGGTGCGCTGAGCAGCAGCTCAGGACCCCCCGGAGGGCAGACTGCGGGCCGGCTCCTGCCCAAGAATGAGGTCTAGGCTTTGCCAGGGCCCCAGATGTGGGCAGATTCCTGCGGGAGATGCTGGATTTTTTTTCCCCGGCTGTTGGCACGGTTACAGTTTCCCAGCTGGGTAGGCAGCGTGCGGCATCTGGATGGCCCAGCCAGCTCCCTCCCTCCTGCTGAACAAACCCTGGTAAAAATTGCCCAGCGAACCTCACTAAAAATTAATGGAGTAGTCAGAGGCTAATCCATCCCAGGGAAAGGCAGATTAAATCCCGGCAGCACCAAGAGACTTTCCTTCCAGCTGTGATCCCGTTGTGATTTTTATTTTTTTTCCTTTTGCCTCCCCGGCTGCTGTTCCCCCTCCTCTGCAGGGTGGCAGTGGCCAGCGAGGGGACACAAAGGGACATCCTTGGCATGGCGGTGATGGGGGAAAGTAGCTGGTGCTGTGACAGCTCAGTAGCATCTATCATAAGAAACTGGGCTCTGCTCCTGCGAATATGATGGGCTGTGGTTGGGAATTACTCACAGGGGGAGTGATTTTGGGACGCCGGGGAGGAGAAACAACCTTTGTGCAAGTGGCAGCTTTTGCTAAACGCGATGGGAAAGCAGAGGGGGGGGCAGAGCAAGATGTGTCCTGTGTGCCAAGCCCTGGGGGGGCCACAGGGCTCGGTGCGTGGCAGGATGCAGTGCAACACCCTGGCATCGGGATGGGGTGGGGGGTCTTGATGGGCCCCTCAGGGATTTAATTTGCATCATGTTTAGGAATGGCAGGTCTGGGAATACTGCAGCTGCCCTCCAGGAAAACATCCTCCCCCTTCTCCAGAGGATGCTTATGTGGTGGTGGGGAAGGCTGGGAGTTTGCAGCACGTGTTCCTGCCGCCTGGGCTTTCCGAGCTCCCTGGCAGAGGTGAGATTCATCTGGGAGGTGGGTTTCATCATGGTGGAATCTGACCGACCCCTCCCCAGGTTGTACTTCCAGAGGAGCCAAATGGGCTTGAGCAGGAGCAGAAATGGTGGCTGTGGGTGATGTCCCTGTTAATGGCTTGGGTGGGCTGTAGGTGGGAGCGGTGCCAGCGGCATCAACCTCTCGTCCTGCGGTGCAGGACATCAGTGGTGGCTTCGGAAGCAGGGGATGGGCTGAACCTGGACCTCGTCGTGGGGCTGGATCAGTCAGCACTGTGACGGCAGAGCTGGAGTGCAGAGGAGGTCTCTGCAGCCCTGAGCCTTTACTGTTGGGAGCGGCGGCGGCTCATCTTCCCTCTCCACCGGAGTTTTGCTCCTCAGGATCAACCCTAAACCCAGCTGATGGCTTCAGCTCACAGCCAGGAGCTGCTGAGCCCGTTGCAGGGCAGAGATCTAGCATCCCACAGAGAGACAATCCCCACGGGCGGGCGACGTCCCAGGGGGCGTTACATGTCGTACGGGCTTTTCCCGCTCCTCACGCTCCGTGCACATCCATCCTCTGCTTTATCCCTGTGTGTCCAGCCCACCACCAAGAGTGCTGCGGAGCTTTGATCTGCTCCCAGTGATTAAATTCGTATCATCCAGACTGACAGCTTAATATACCTCAGCGAGGCCGCGCTAAATTAGTTGTGTCTGTCTTGCCAAAGCTGCTGAAATGCTTTCTGACAGCTACAGGCACTTGATACATATTTTTTTTTAATTCTTTTTTTTTTTTTGTACAATCAGAGTTGCCTTTGCTCTGTTCAGGACATCCTCCTTTGAGCTTCACCCAAACTGCTCCACCGTTGCTGGCGTCGCTTTCTGCCCGTTGAGTGGAAACAGCTGCTCCGGAGCGCGGCCGCGGGGTCTGCGTGGGCTCAGCGCTCGCGTCCAAGCTACGGCGTCGGCGCGCTTTTAGATTTGTACGCGGGTTTATCTCCCTGCCTGAGTTGGGATTGAGTTTTTGTTTTGTGGAAATGATGCGCTGGCTGAGCGCGGAGCAGCGGGATTGGTCTCGACGCTCCCTGCGCCCAGAGGTCTCCATAGCGTCGGATTTGTCCTCGGAGCCTGGGGCTGGTTGGTCACGGGTCGGGTCACCTAGTCACAGAATCGTTAAGGTTGGGAAAGACCTCCAAGATCATCGAGTCCAACTAACTTGGCTGGGTGGTGTTGCATTGAGGCTTCTAATTGAGCACCCTCAGCTGGGCTGTCAAGCCCTGGAAAGGACCCATGAGCGGTGAGATGTTCTATATGTCTATGTAGGTCATAAAAGGCACATTTCTCTGCTGGTTCTGCATTGCTAGAGGTGAGGAGGTCATCTCCTCTTCCTCCCAGGTGAAGCTCACGGTCGCACAGCTCCAGCAGCAGCTCCCAAGATGGTCAAGGCCAAGGGGCAGGAATTGGTATTGGTTGGCAGTGGCCACCCGGCATCCGAGCCCCTGGGCAGAGGTGGGAGAGGGCAGGGCCAGTCCTTTCTGCTGCTGATGGAGGTAACCAAATACCTTGGATTTCGGGAATTCCCTGGAGCACATGATGCCTTTTGTCTCCTAGGCATACTCCAGGCTTCCATCAGGGAGCTGCAACCATTTTGGGGTGAAACACCGCACTTTGCTGGCTCCTGAGCAGTTGAAAGGCCTTTGATGAGGATCTGCTGGCAGCACCTCTGTTCTGCAGTTAGGTTCATGTACCGTATTTTCTCCTGGGATTAAAAAGCTTCTCCCTTCTGCATACAAAAATAGATCCGTAGCTTTGGACCTTCACGTGCTGGGGTTCTGCAACAAGGGGCATCCCCTTGTGCAAGAGGATCCCACAGGTTTCATCAGAGGGAACTAAGACTTAACTAACCCTTTTCAGCCAACTTGGAGAAAGTGTTCTCCTTGCCAAGACCTTAAAGAGGAAGAAAAAAAAAAACACCACCAACAAAAACCACCCTTCATAATTGCCACATTTAGAGGAAGGAATTCTAAATAAAAAGTTAATCTCCTCCAAGGATTAGCAAAGCATGCGGCGTCTTGTCAGATGTGGAAGCAAAGCGGAGGCCGTAATTTTTTAAGACAAGAGAGATGTTTCTGTTGGAACCTGTCTTGGCCAAGCAACCCGTGCAGGGCCTGTGGGCTGGACGGGTCTGAGGTCCCTCCTCGTGTCCGAGGAGGACGATCTGCTGCTTTTGGACTATGTGCTGACCCGTCTCCTCCTCCAGCTTCAGCTCTTCTCTGTAAATCACTTATTTCGGCAGAGAATTCCTTGTAGGACGTCGTGCGAGAGATGACGATGCTGCTCTTTGTACCGGGATCTTCCACCGCCTTGAAAATGAGATTGCTGCAGCATCTTTTCAGCCCCAGGAGAGACGAGCTTAATGCATCAGCTGCAAAGTGGGAGAGGTGGCCGCTGGCTCGGGGAGTTGCAGCTTTTGGCGGTGATTTGGATTTGTAAGGGCCTGAGCGCGCCGAGTCCTTGGCCGCTGTTCGTTGCAGGAGGAGGTCTGGGAGTCGAGCGTGTTTGATACCTGGATGTGGATGTGTGGAATGAAAAGCTGCTGTTGCCAAAGGTGGGAGCTTTGGTGAAACTCTTGTATTTTTTCTAGGGTGGCAGGAATGCTTTCCAGTCCCCCTCCACGTCTTCTCAAAATAAACCAGCAACTTGTTGTAGGTTTGGTTCCACCCCTCCCTGTAGCTGTAGTTGGTCAGTGATCGGCTCCGTCCTCACCTCACGGCAGATGAAGGCACACGCAAAATCCAGGCTTGGCTTTTGAAACACGGCTGCAAATCGGACGTGGATACCTTGAAGATGTTGTCTCTGCCACGTCAGGTCTACCCTGAGCCTGGTGTCCCGGCTGCTCAAGCTCTGGGCAGTGGGAATCATCCGTGGGAATTGCCCATTTTCTCCTCCATGGCACAGCCAGACTTGGCTGGTCCGGTGCTGAGCAGAACGAAAACACTTCAGCCCGAGTTTCCTTTTCTGTCCCCGCATCCCTCAGCTCGCCCAGCATCACGGGGAGTCAACAATGCCTCGGCCACTGGTCTGTTTAATATTTTCTCTCTTCTGGGAGAGCCTGGCTGAGCTGAGTTTCTCTGTTCTGGATGCTGACACTGAAACAGTGCAGGTGGAATCGTTCCTCTCCGCTGCTCATCCCAGTGTTTTCCATCGCTTGCCTCCTCTCCGGAGTTGTGTGCCGGCTGGGACAGGCAGCCCTTTCCCATTACTTCATATTTACTCGGTATATTTGCTGTTATTTACTGATTACTATCTGGTGCATCAGCTGACAGTGCTTGGAGGGATCAGGCTGGGCTGGTGGGTCGGGCTGCTGCTCACACACAACCCCACAAAGCTCAGGGAGCTTGTGCTGGGGGGACGTGGGGACAACCTGGGGCGGGGAGGGGGGAGATGCTTTTGCTGCTGGTCATTTACACCTGGGCTCGGCTCGGTGGGGGAGAGGCTCCTCGACTGCAAGAGGTTAAAACTTTGCCCCTGTGTTTACTTTAGTTGGCTGCCACGCTGCATAATAACCTGTCAGCACTTCAGGTGGGGATTTATTTGTGCATTAAAAATTGCCTGGGGCGGGCGGATGCAGACACTCTGCAGCATGCTGGAAAATGTGCCTCCAGCGTAAAAACAGCCTCTCCAAATATTTCACCCTTTTAATAAGTGCATTTAATTAAAGTCATATAACTTTTTTTTTTATTATTATTAAAAAGGAGGGGTGGGGGAAAGAAGTGGGGCCTGCTGAGGCTGTAAGCAAAGGCTGGAATACAAAGAGGGGGTTTAAAAGCGTGTATTTAATGGAAAAGTCATCAACAACATGTTGTGTTTCTCTTTATTTCCCAGCCTCGCTTTTGATTGTGGATAGAGAGTGGATGGGATTTTCTAGATTCCCAGGCTGCCTTTTCTCTCCCTCTCTCCATCCACGTCCCTTCTCTTGAAATCCTGCAGAATTGTGGAGTTTTCCAAACTAAGTCGCCAAAGGCTGTTGCTCCTGGGTAGACTCGTGATGGCTTTCTCTTTGTGTGTTTAACCTTCTGTTTCTCTGCGTTGGATCCAGGTGAATCTTCAAGCCGCCGCTTTTACCATGAGCGTCAAGGAGGAGGAATAGGAGGAGCTTTAGGAAGGAGTAGCAATGATATTTTGAGATCCTTCGGTGGGAAGATGCTATCTGTGTGAGGAGGTTTGCTCATCCCTAGCTGTGCTGGGTGATGTATGCTGGTGGGGAGCCTGCTGATCACCAGCCCTGTGAAATGGGATCCAGGAGCCCACCCTGTTCATTTTCTGTGGCATTACCTTGCCCCTAACCAAGAGCTTAAGCTGAGCTTAACCTTTCACGCAGGAGCATCGCTCTCCTCCTGCCGCCCGAGTGCTCAGCCTCCCTTGAACATCCCAGCCGGCATCTGCGGTTGCGTCGGCAGCGGAGGAGTGGGGGAGAGGGGGGGGAAGAAATTTCAAAGCTCTGCTGAGAGAAGTCCAATTGGATCAAATTCCATATGGGAATGTGGCGAGAGATGTGCGCCGCACAAAGCGCCTTTCTGCCGTCGCAAATGGCGTGAGCACGAGGTTGCGCTGCCAAAGGGTCCGCCCGAGGGCAAGAGCCTGAGCTGGCTCCTACCTGGTGACTGTCTGGACTTACGGGCCAGGGAGAAAAGGAGATGGTTTTGTTCTGGGTGGCTGAGAAGTCCCTGCAGGTTGGCATTAACGAGCTCCCTGCGGGGCCGGAGGAGCTCGGTGTTCCTGACCGAGCAGCTTTCGTGGGCAGGGTCGAGGCTTTTGGAGGGAAGACACCGGTGGGGCGGGAGTGTGCGACAGCAATCCGCTCCTTGGGCAGTCACCAGATCTCATCCCAACCCTAAATCCAGGTCATATGAATCTTTATTTTTCTTTTCCTCTCCCGCCTGGAGCCCGCTCTATTCATTTTTGTTTCGAGCGAATGAACCGGCTGTAAAGGAGACCCGCATTCCTCTCTAGAATCTTAGGCAAGCGTGGCCTGGCTGCCGTTTCTCAATTAAGCAGAGTTTCTCTTGCCTTTCATTCCCCGTCCCCTGGCATCCTAATTGGAGGCTCTGCACCCTGCTCCGGAGGGGCAGGGACCAGGGTCAGCACCGGCTGCGTTGGCAGGAGGAGTTGTTTTGCCGTGAGGGTGCCACGGGCAGCCGAGCCGGGCTGAGCTGCTTGCTCCATTTTGTTTTCTTTCTGACAGAGGGAATGAATTTCCTTTTGCATGCAGCTGAATTAATTCAGCCTCTCCACAAAACGTCCCTTTTGTCTTTCCCTGTCTCATTCCTGGGGGGAGCAGGGCTGTGGGGCTGCGCGTCCCTTTGCCTCCCTCTTATCTCCCCGTTCCCCTTCATTTACCTGCAGCAGCCAAATGAGCTCTGAAATGAGAAGCCTGATTCCTCGTAGCAGGCTGAGCCATGTGCCCAATCCTCCTTTCCTGCCTGGAAACCAAACCCAGCTTTTCTGTGCCCGTCCCCAGGACTGGTCCGTGTCGGTGGGATGGGGATGGAGAGGCTGCGGCAGCTCCTCTGCCGAGCGCGGTTCATCCTGCCTGTGGGAGATGGAAGCAAAGTGTCAAACTAGAAACGGGATTGGGAAGGAGCTTTGGGGTGTTTAATTTGTGCCTTGCCCCGGTTTGGTTGCTGTATTTGTGTCAGCTCTGGTGCCACATCCAGCTTCTCCAAGCAGGTCCCGGCAGCGGGTCCCGTTGCTGCTGCAGCGCAGGCTGGTGTGGCGGCGTCCTGCCCTCCAGGGGTTGTTTCTCTCCTCTTTGTAGGAGCTCTTTGCTTATTTGATGCTTATGAACCTGTCTCCCTGCTCGGGCTGAGGGGACCGGTGCTTGTCTGTGCACGGGCAGCGAGGAGGTGACTGCTCCAGCCCTCGCAATTTGGAGGTGAGCAGGGGGGTGTTCTCAGGGTCCGGCCGTGCCTCCTAACAGCGGGGTCTGTCCGCTTCCTTGGCAGCCTCGATGGCTCCGGAGGGACCGTGAGGATGCAGGGGATGTTCTACAGGACTCGGCAAAGTTTATGGGACTTCTTAGATTTCACCCAAACTTTCCTCTTCCCCTTCTTTTCTGTGAATCAGAATTTCAAAGCGGAGCTGCCAAAACCAGTCCTGCCTCTTAAACCTGAGCTTTGCTATGGTGCTAAAATAAACAGAGGGGAGCTGCCGCTCGCATGAAACAGCGCTCAGCCGCTGGGCAAAGAGAGTAGAAAAGGCAGGCTCTGATTTTTTTGGGCAGGCATGTGCCTTAAAGGTACCAAAGTGTGTCTGTGGAGGGTCACCTGTCCAGGCACGGGGATGGCGAGGCCATATCTACGTACCCATTGACCCCATCACTGATATCCTGGCTCACAGGTTTTTTTCCCCCCCACAGAATTTGGGTAGCTAGATAATTATTTTAATAGAGTATTTTCACACCAGCAGTTTTTAGACCCATTCACACCACCTCCAGGGTGTGGGTCTCAGTGCCAAAGTGCACCCTTTGCTTGCCAGGGCTGTGGGGAGCTGCTGCCAGCCGTGAGCTATGGGGAACAGGCAGGTCTTCTGGCTGCTTTTTTGTGCTGGGATGGGGACAATAAATTCATATTTTGACTTTTGGAAAAGATGGAGCTACTCTTGCAGTCTGTAACATCTCAAATGGATAGTTTCCTTCCATTCGAGGTGTCTCCAAATTCTTCCTTGAGCTCCTCATTGTCCTCTAATTCTGGGGAGGAAGGGAAGGAGGGAGGGATCTACTTGTTCAGTGGATGTGATCTTGGAGTATGAACCTGTGGGGGGAGAGGGGACCCTGTGCCATTTGGGTTGTTCCCGCTAAAAGCGGAGAGAGAGCGAGGTGCGTGTGCGTGATCGGAGCAGGAACTGACTGGGAATCCTCCTGGCACAGCAATGTGGGACCAGCAGGCAAACTGGGGATGACGTGTCAACCAAGGGAGGACAAAGGGGTTGGAGAGGTTTAGTGCTGTGCGGGGGCCGGGTCACCGGGCACAGAGCGTGGCAAACTGGTGGGATGTTTGGGATAAAGCTTTCCCTATGTATGCGAAGGATGGAGAAGAGCGTTGGGATGGGGAAAATGAAGGAGCAGGGCTTGCAACTGTGGGGTCAAACTATCCTGTCCTCCCAGCCTGGCACAGGGTGGAGCTGTGTGGGTCTGGCTGGGTCAGAGGGAAGAGTGGGAGAGTCCATCCCTGAGGTCTGAACAGGACTACGGTGGGATGTTGGACGTCACCGTGGGGCAGCTCCTACGCTGCGGTCCCGGCAGCGCCTGCAGCCCGGCGGCCACGAAGCCGCTCGGCTGCGTGTAAATCACTCGGGTGCGCGGGTTTGGGATTTGCCTCCCCCTCCATCCCACACACCCAGCCCGCTGCTAAAAGGGTTTATTATTCAGCCTGCAGATGCCAGGTGAGCTCTGCGCCTCCATAAAACTCAGGCAGGCGCTAGGAAAACACGGCCCTGCCAGGTCCATCTGCTCTGGGCCAGGGGAGGGCAAGCGTTGGGGCGAGGGGGGAGACTGTTCCTTCTCCTTCACCTCAGCCAGGCCCTTTTTTCATCAGTGCCACCAGGGAGCCGTAGTCCCACCTCCCTTTCAAAAATCACCGATCTGATTTGAGCGAGCGCTGCGAGCATCCCGCGCGCCCCGGCAGCGTGGCTCAGGGCGTGCGACGTCCCCAACCCCATCATCCCTGCCCCTTCCTGGCTGCCGAGAGGGAGTGATGCTCCTATTTTTTGCTAGTCGCTCTTCCAAAGAGAGCAGGACGCATCCGGATTCTGGGGAACCCCTGCGCGCACGATGATGCGCGCCACGAGCGACCTCAGCGCACGGGCTCCTCTCCAAATGTTGCACTGCGTTTTATGAGGAGCGATGGTTTCAGCTGAGCCAATTTTATTATTTACCTGAGGGGACTGGCTGGGGACAAGACATTTTAGCTCCCAGGGGGAGTCTGAGCGATGTTTGGATGGACTTGCTGCGTTCTCCACCCCCAGCGAGCAGGAAGGGCCCTTTCTGCTCGCTCGGTAGGACTGGTGTGGGACATGGAGGGGTGCCTGTCACAGGTTTGGGTGGGCACCGCGGGGTGAGCGCCGCGCCAGTGGGATGGGAGCGTGGCCCGCGCTGCAGGATGCGACACGCAGATGTGCAGTTGGGCGAGGGAGGCGTGCAGACGTTCCTGGAATTCCCAAGCCGATAGGAAGCGGCGAACAGGATGTGTTGGAGCTGGGAGGTGGGGGGAGAGATTGTCAAGAGCTTGACATAATGAGAGGATCATTTTCTTCCCTTCCGACGGCTGCAGTGCACTCCGGCGTGCTGGGCCCGAGGGAAGGTCGTGGGCATCGCTGTGAGTTACAGGATGGGCCCTGAGCTCTGGTCCTGCAGCTCAGCCTCTGGCCGGGGCACCCAGCACCGCTCGCGGGCATCACACCGGGCTCGTTCCCCTCCCCAGCCCCGCCATCTCTCCGCAGCGCCGTGCTCAGCTTTTCCTCCTGGTTTTCATGCTGATTTCCCAGGAAAATGAGCTGTGCTCATGCAAACAAAGCCGACCTGGTTGCCTTACCGCAGAGCTGCTCTCCTTATCTCTCCTAAATGCCAGCGGGGAGCGGTGTGAGCGGGGCTCACCGTGCCTGCTGCCCGTGTGTGTTCCCGATGGATTCCGCTCGGCTTGTCTGCGCCGTCGAGGCGTGTGATGGATTTCAGGCTGGGTCCCTGGAAGTGAAGCTCTGACTCTGCATCATCCCTGCTCACGTGGGGCCAGGACTGAATTCATTGGCAGGCGTAGGCCTTTGGAAAGCAAAGTGCAGCAAGGTGGAAATCCTGTAGATGACAAGAATTTGCTCCTGGGTGTTGCTCCCGTCACGGTGGTTCTTGCCTGGACCGCTGTGCGAGCCCAGGGTGTGTGGGTACAGGGCTTCAGAAACGTGTTCAGCCAAAGCCTGCGCTCGGGAGAGTTTTCCTTAGTACCTCAGGGAGCACATTCGAGGTCCTTGCCAAGAATTCAACATCTGCACGATTGATACTTGGCAGGAAATTTTAAAATTCATGCGTGTTCCCTGAGGCGAGGAGAGAAAGCGCCTGGATCTGCAGATCCATCTCTGCTCTGTCCTCGGGCCAGGATGGAGCAAGACTGAAATTTGTAAGCCCGAGGGACGCAAGGCAGAGCGAGGTCCCAGGGTGATTTGGAGTTTTGGGTGTCCTCCTGCCTCGTGGGCTGAAGTTTCTTCACCGTTTCAAGTGGTGATGGCGTATTGCAGTGCCTGAAGGGTGGCAAATCCTGCTGAACATCACCAGCTCAGGAGGTGGGGAAGCCCTTTCTTTGCTTCAACAGTGATGGAGGGAAGGCTTTTGATTTCATCCCTGGAAGTGTTTAAGACCAAGCTGGATGAGGCTCTGAGCAACCTGGTCTAGTGAGAGGTGTCCGGGCTCATGGCAGGGGGGTTGGAATGAGATCTTTAAGGTCCCTTTCAGCTCAAGCCATTCCATGACTTGGTGAGACATGCTGGACATGTTAAGAGGTCTGGTGGTATCAGCCACCAGATGACCCAACATGATCCATAGCAGCTCCCTGCAGGCTTCCAACCCAAGCCCTTGGAGGTTCCTCAGGCAGGGACAGGGCTCTCTGCCTGCTCTCCCAAACACGATGGGCTGGCATTGGGGTGGCACAGGGTGCTGGGAGCCCGGCCAGGCTCTCCCCAGCAGCTGCAGTGCCTTTAAGACCCCCTGTGCTGTGCTCCGCCCGTGAGGCCGTCGGCCAAAACAAGCTCTTGGGTGTTGCAAACCAGATGTTCCAAGCCCGCAAAGCTGTCCCCTCTGTCCAGCACAGAAACTCTTCCTTCCCAGCTCGACACTTCCCGAGACTTCAAATGAAAAAAGCAGCTTGGGCTGTTCTTGTCTTGGCCTTAAAAAACCCCTCTCTTTCCAGTGCAGCTGGTAAACCTCCTCTCTTTGCAAGAGGCAATTTTGTCCCTCAGTCGATGGGACCCAGGAGGACCGCCCCGTTCCTGCTGCTGGCCATACGCTTGCCCCTGGGTGGCAGGTGGGTTTTCTGCTGCCGTCAGCTGGAGATCGCCAGGACGATAATAATCCTCCCAGAAACGAAAATAAGGAGCGGAACCGGTTGGACAGAAAGTGGAGCGATGGAGGGGGAGCGTGGAGGGCACTCGGGGTGTGTGCGGAGCCGGGGCGGCTCTGGGGTGAGCTCGAATGAAGTAAGAGAAGCGCTGCAGCAGCTGATGAAGAGGTTAATATTCTTCTTATCCCTGTCCTGCATGGGGTGAGGTGAAGCTGTTTGCTTTGGGAGAGCTCTCCTGGCCTGCCTGGGAGGCGTTAGGGTGACACAAATCCATCCTGCTGGCAGCGTCCGTGGCTGTGGGGTGCTGAGGGCTGAGCTGACGGCCCTGCAGCCCCAGCAGCCTTTCCAGATCCAGGGCAGATGCTCTGGAGTCGTCCACCTCTCCATTCCTCTGTTTCCCCATCTCTGTGGCACAGACGGTGATGCTGCTGCTTCCCTCACCCAAGTGAAAACCTGGGGAATTCAGTGACAGTGGAGAAAGGAGCAAAGGGGGGAAAAAAAAGAAAAGGTGGATTGAATGTTTTGGAAGGAAACAAGCCCGTGGGTGAGAGAAGGATTTTTGTCGTACCACCTCTTAAAGTGTGACAGCTGCTGGGCCGCTATTCAGGTATTTCTGGAGGACCACCACTAAGTGACAGCTCGGGGAGACCCAGCCCCTTCTTACCTACGTCCTGTCTCAAGCTGAAGGTGTGGAGGGTGAAACCCCCCCCATCTTGAGACGTGTTCTCCACTCGTGGGGTAGAGGCAAGAGCAGACTCTTGGCCGTGCCCTCCCTGACACGAAGGTGAATGTTGCTGCAGAGTTTCCGTGCTCCTCGTGCCGCTCGCGTGAGCGGGGGCTGCCCTACGACGCGGTGGCCCCTGCTGCTGCGGCCCAGGGTGGCCCACGTGCCAGGATAAACAGAGGCCAACTGCTTGCAGGGTCTGCTGATGACTTTTCCAGCAGTAATGAGCTGGGACGCAGTACCAGCCTGAGGGCTTTGGCCACTTCTGGGCTGTACAGCAGATTCCAGGCTCCCTCCCTCAACCTGGCTGGTGGTACTGCACGGGCTGACCTGATGCAGACATCTCAGCACTTCAGTGAGGGTTTCTTATTATTACCAGGAGATGAAATTTCTTTCATTTCTTTCGTTCATCCCTCCTGGAGCCTGTGGACGTGAGTAGCTCAATCCCAAAGGGGATGGGAAAACACCCAGGATCTTCTTGGTCTGTGGACTCGCAACTCCATGAACAGGGAGACCCTCCTGTCCCTGGGGCTTCTGGCCGTGGGGTGTCAGAAGTGTTTGCTCTGTCCTCCGTTTTCCTGGAGAGGTGGGAGTGAAGGGACAGTGTTGTCTTTGTCCGCCTGCTTGGGCTCAGGAGGTGTGAGCAGGGAATTGTACCGTCCAGGAAAAATCCTCTTCCCCTTGACTAAACCGCAGGGAACTCACCGGACTCGTGACTTGGATGGAGCGAGGGGGCTTGCGGGTTTTCCTCCTTTCCCTCTCGCTCTCCTTTCCAGCGTCCGTCTGTCCTGCCTGGCTCGTATTTTGGGTAAACCCCAAGAACACTGAGTTTACTTTAAGAAATGTCCCCTCTGGGTGGACCCGGCTGGAGAAGGACGGTGGCTGGAGGGAGAACTGTGCCTCCCCTGTTCCGAGGGCTCGTTTGAAGGTTTCCGTGGTCTGCACGAAGGCTGCCCACAAGGACCCGAGGATGTTTGGTGTGAGATCATCCAGCTGCTTATTTAGGGACCACCAGCGAGTTGCTGAGCCCCTCAGGAGTCGGGCTGTGGCCACCTTTTGATATCGCAAAAGCAAATATTGAGAAAACCTGTCGGGGTGAGGGGAGCCGGGCTGGGCATTTCTCGGGCGCTGGTCGCCCCGGGGCGGGCACATAAAAGGTGCGGAAAGGTCATTAAATGGGGAGCTGGAGCTCCTGGCTGGCTTTGGGAGACCACCAGAGCTCTGTGGGGTTTGTTTGGACAGAGCAGCACGTATTCCTCCTCCTCCTCCCACCTTCATCTTTAAATACCACCCCGCAGATTTCAAGGAAAAAATAAAATGCACTTAAAATGGCATCATTTTGTGGTGCCTTGAGGGCTATTTATATTTTTATTGCTCCCACAGTTTTTGTAGAATAGTCTTTTCATGAAAACACCAGGGTGTGTACGTGTGTGTAACGAGCCTGTGCATCATCTCCAGAAAGCAATTTTATAGCTGGGTTTCGGGCAGCGGCACACGGAGCTTGGGGTCCCGGCCGCCGTCGAGCCCTTCACTGAGCTCTCCTGTGCCAGCTCCGGGCTGCTCTCGAGTTTTTCACCCCATTGGCAGCTGAATCGAGCTCCTGTTTTCCTGTGGTGGAGGCTGTGACTTTGGGCGAGTTATTCTCTCCTGGAGTCCCACAATGTCACATAAAAAATACATTTCTCCGTGGTGAAATAAGTTAAATGTCTGGAAAGCCGGTGCACGGAGTGAACCAGACCAGCTTCACGCAGAGCAGGTTTTTGCCTGTAGATTTTTAAGGAGAGGAGGTGGGTTTTGGGATTGCCTGGTGCGGCCCTTTCCTTCGCACAGCTCTGGGGCTGAGCCCGGCAGCTCTGCGCTCGGCCGGCACCCTCGCCTCTCCCATTCCCTGTGGAAAACGAACCAAATCTCTCCGCTTCCGACTGAAAGGTCAGAGGCGAGATAAGCATTTACTGGAAGGCTCCCGTCGCCAAATAGCCTGGAGACCCTTTCCTTCCCCCTCCTTCTTCGAACAAGACCATCCAGGTGTTGACCGCGTCTCTGTGAGACACGGGCCGTAGCACCTTCTGGTCAGACGGGAGATTTTTCACCTTCATCTTAATAATAATGACCTTGAACAGCGTACAAGCCTCTGGCTCGTATCAGGTGTCCTCCAGCAGCTTCCTTGTCTCCTCCTCCTGGTGTTTGCTGGAGAGAGCTCAAGGTCCTGGTACCACATCGGGATCTCAGGAGAAACGGAGATACAACGGTGACTTCTCTGAGAAGACCCAGCTTGTTAGAACCTCGATTCTGCCAAACGCAGAAGCGTGGCCCTCGCTGGATCAGCACCTTGAGCCACACTGGTGGTGGCACTTGGCGCTTCGCTGCCGCTCTTCCGCCCCTCCCCGTGTCCATCCGGCTGTGCCGGTGGCTTGGACTGGGTAGAGGGGACCCTGCGCAAACTCTCACAGCTGCTCACCTTCCAGAAAGACCCCCCTAGAGACACGGTGGCTCTTGTGGTGGGGATTTCTTCACTCCCAGCTACAACCCGTCCCTCAGAGCTTCGTCCGTGAAGCTGCTGACAGGTCACCGACGGCGCGTGTGGAAGAAAGGAGGAGTGGGAGGGGGGGGATGCAACGCTGCTGCGGGGTGAGGTGGGCAGAGCCGTGAGCCTGGCTGCTGCTGTGTAATATCTGTGGTCTAAGTGCAAATGGAGCAGGCTCCAGCTCCACTCTGTTTGTCTTGGAGATTAAATCTGGAGAGCCTCCGGTCTCCAAGTCCATGCCGGGAAGAGAGGGGTGAGGAGGGGAGGGGAGCCCAGCCCTGCGGGTGCACACACCTTTTTAACCCTCTGAAAACTGCTGCCTGGCTGGAAAACCGAGAGCTTAGAGGGGAAGTGCAGGGAGAGGGAGAAGGAGATGGGGGGAAAAACGTGAGTCTTTGAAAAGATTGGCACAGCCCGAATCCTTGCACCTGCTCGTGAAGGCTTTTTAGGTGGGAATCTTTCCTTACTCTTTCCACAAAGGGACCAGGTGGTGATGGTAGAGGCGGGAGCAGCGGCACCTCGTGCGTGAGATCTCCGTCCTGGGTTTCACAGAGCGAAATGGGTGCTTTATGGCTTTTTCTGCAGCTTTTTTTGTGACCATCCAGGGAGCTGGGTCCTCCTCGACCTGCTCCTCTGCTCCATCCCACCTCCCTGCTCTGCTGGGCTGCCCAGCATCACTCCCACCAGCCACCCCTGTCCCAGCAGGCGTGAGCGACACGGGGACTTCTCCGGCTCCGTGTCCTGCACCCTTGGGTGGGTGAGAGCATCTCAAGCTGCACAACCACCCTCCCCTTCCTCCCGCCGAGCCTCGCGCCGCGCTCGGGGCTTCGCCTGCGAGGCTGCTGCGTGGGGTGGGAGGGAAGGAGGGAAAGCATCTCCTCCCGGGATCCGTGGCAGGAATGTTCCCAAACACTTCATCTCGTGTACGGGGCGTACTACAAGTGTTCCCGCAGCGCTCAGGGCTGTTTTTGCAGCGCTGTTTATATAAGAGATGGCGCAGGGTGCCTACATGCTTCTGGCACTTCTTAAACGCAGGTAGGCTGTGTTTATCCTGGGGATTGGCCCCAGTTGCAGTCATCTGGGGCTCAGCCAGCGCCGTAGCTAGACTGAGATATATATATATATATATTATTTTTAAAAAGCCCTGGTTGTCGAGAGGCCAAGCCTGCTCGCTACGCCGATGAAAAACGTGGCTTTGAGCGGTTTTACCCAGTCTGAACTTGGCAGAGCGGTGCCAGCGGGCAGGCGAGTGCTGGGGGACGCACCCGCTTCTCCCTGGGGTGTAAGAGCAGGTTTTGCATCGCCATCCTCAGGGAAATGCTTTGAGGAGCATTGAAGGGCTGGAGACTGGGGCTGGTGGGTCTCCCCCCTTGCCAGTGGGGCCGGTAAAGGGGCACAGGTAGCGGTAGGTTTCCAGTTTTCCTCCTTATTCTTGGTACTCGAGGTCCTACGCATCGCAATGTGGTTTTTTGCTTCTCTTAAATGGGGTAGGGATCTGTGATTGCTTGGCCCAGGTCTGGAATTGGGGACAACCTGCAGAGGGGAGACCATAAAGCTGGCAAAAAGCTGGAAAACCACTGGAGCTGTCCCCACGCAACTTGTTTCATTGAGTTCCTTCCCTGTTCTCAGCAGCCCAACATGTGGCATAGTTTAGTTGGGCTGCACGTGGATCGCCATCGGTAAAGGAAGAGTTTTCACCCATCCTCCCTGGCCACTTATCCAAGGGTCTTCAGCTCCTGGGAAAACCCAGCGGATTTGGCACTTGGTGGCTGGCCGGCTCTACTCCTCCAGCCATTGGCTGGGTAGAGACCTCTTACTTGATCTAAAAGGAAAAATTTAATTAAATGAGATGTAGATCTCATCCGCTGGGAATTCTTCTTGTGGGCACCGTGCCCTGGATCATGACCAAGGCAATGGTGGGAGACGGGGGAGGAGGAGGGTGGTGGAAGGAAAACTGGGCAGTGCCAGGCTCCTCTTGCCTTCCTCTGATGATGAGCAGGTTTCTCTCCTCACCTGCCCTAGGGATGGGACTGAGATGAAGCTGTTCTGCCCTTGGGATCCCCAAGGGCTCCAACCTCCTGTCAGGGAGTTGTGGAGAGCCAGAAGGTCTCCCCTGAGCCTCCTTTGCTCCAGGCTGCACAAGCCCAGCTCCCTCAGCCGCTCCTCCCCACACTCCTGCTCCAGTCCCTTCCCCAGCTCCGTTGCCCTTCTCTGGCCACGCTCCAGCCCCTCCAGCTCCTGCTGGGAGGGAGGGGCCCAAAGCTGACCCCAGGATTTGAGGGGCGGCCCCCTCAGTGCTCAATCCAGGGGGACAATCCCTGCCCTAGAACAGAGGTACAATCAGTTCCCTAGAATCAAAGTGATGATGCTGGGGACCAGGTGTCACTGCTGGGGGCACGAGAGGCCTTGACCTGGGCTGCCCATGGCAGGACCCCCTCAACCCNAGTTGCCAAGCTCCATGGATGGCGTGGGTGCTTAAATTAGCCCTGTAAATTATGTCTCCCATACGTGGAAGTGTTGAAAAGGTCTCAGCTATTCCTCAGCTCATGAGGGGAGGGGGCTGAGGGTGCCCAACGATTGCTGGGGTAATCGTGGTTTTTTTTCTGGAAGGTGGATTTTCTCCCCAAAACTCTTCTCTATGTGGATTTTTTTGTTGGACATCAATGTGGGGAAGAAGGGGCTTGTGAGGTTGAGTAGTTTGAGCTGAAGGGGTTTATCCTGGAGGTCAGAGCAGCATCATGTCTGGTCTCTGCCAGAATTTGGGTGACAAATACTCAGCTGCATCCCTGCCCTGAGCAGCTGCTCTTTGGCTCTGAGATGCTTTTGGATTCTTTAATGGGGCACACGAAACTGGCTCCCTTTACATCCCCAGCATCCTGATGTTTTGCAATCAAGGATCAGGATGCTGTTGAAGGGGTTGGTAGCGCTGCCCCAGCTGCGTTTAATCTCCTGTCGGGAAATCGCTGACACAATTTTTGGTTTTCCCCTCCCTGCTTTGCCCCGGGGCGCGCTGAAAATCCCCGGGCTGATTTTGCCCGGCGATGGGAGCGGGTGTTTACGGCTCTGCTGCCCTCTCTGCTTTAAACTGAATAACTGGGAAATAACTGAGGCCCCGGAATAACTGGGAAAGATGGAAAAATGGTACAAACTCGGCCTCTGCCCCGTGGCCGAGGGCAAGCCAGGGCGGGCCGAGCGTGCCCTGGCAGCGCGAGCCCCGCTGCGGCGGCACCCCCGATGTCCTCCGTCCGCAGGCAGTGCCGAAAGGGCTGCTTTGCCCCCTAAAAACCCGGCGCTTTGAGGCGTTTTCCAGGTGTACGTGGTGTCGAGCCCTCCCCAAACCTTTCGCCCGGGGACGGCACCGCAAGGGCTGGTCGGAGGAGGCGTCGCGCCGAGGAACAAGGAGCTTTTCACTTGGACGTCTTTTACNGTGCTCAATCCAGGGGGACAATCCCTGCCCTAGAACAGAGGTACAATCAGTTCCCTAGAATCAAAGTGATGATGCTGGGGACCAGGTGTCACTGCTGGGGGCACGAGAGGCCTTGACCTGGGCTGCCCATGGCAGGACCCCCTCAACCCATGGTGTTTGCAGCCTTCCTGCAGAAAACACCCTGGCTCCGACAGGGAGAGCCTATTTTAAGGGAATAATCCAATCAATAAATCAAGGCACCTGAAAATTTTGGGCAGGGGGTTGGGAGAAGGGATTTTCTTCTTTTATTTTTTTTTAATATTTTTATTTTTTTTTTCTCAATGAAAACAAACCAAGCTGAAGTGGCAGGGGGTGGCCGGCACGTTGTGCTGCAGAGTTGCCAAGCTCCATGGATGGCGTGGGTGCTTAAATTAGCCCTGTAAATTATGTCTCCCATACGTGGAAGTGTTGAAAAGGTCTCAGCTATTCCTCAGCTCATGAGGGGAGGGGGCTGAGGGTGCCCAACGATTGCTGGGGTAATCGTGGTTTTTTTTCTGGAAGGTGGATTTTCTCCCCAAAACTCTTCTCTATGTGGATTTTTTTGTTGGACATCAATGTGGGGAAGAAGGGGCTTGTGAGGTTGAGTAGTTTGAGCTGAAGGGGTTTATCCTGGAGGTCAGAGCAGCATCATGTCTGGTCTCTGCCAGAATTTGGGTGACAAATACTCAGCTGCATCCCTGCCCTGAGCAGCTGCTCTTTGGCTCTGAGATGCTTTTGGATTCTTTAATGGGGCACACGAAACTGGCTCCCTTTACATCCCCAGCATCCTGATGTTTTGCAATCAAGGATCAGGATGCTGTTGAAGGGGTTGGTAGCGCTGCCCCAGCTGCGTTTAATCTCCTGTCGGGAAATCGCTGACACAATTTTTGGTTTTCCCCTCCCTGCTTTGCCCCGGGGCGCGCTGAAAATCCCCGGGCTGATTTTGCCCGGCGATGGGAGCGGGTGTTTACGGCTCTGCTGCCCTCTCTGCTTTAAACTGAATAACTGGGAAATAACTGAGGCCCCGGAATAACTGGGAAAGATGGAAAAATGGTACAAACTCGGCCTCTGCCCCGTGGCCGAGGGCAAGCCAGGGCGGGCCGAGCGTGCCCTGGCAGCGCGAGCCCCGCTGCGGCGGCACCCCCGATGTCCTCCGTCCGCAGGCAGTGCCGAAAGGGCTGCTTTGCCCCCTAAAAACCCGGCGCTTTGAGGCGTTTTCCAGGTGTACGTGGTGTCGAGCCCTCCCCAAACCTTTCGCCCGGGGACGGCACCGCAAGGGCTGGTCGGAGGAGGCGTCGCGCCGAGGAACAAGGAGCTTTTCACTTGGACGTCTTTTACATTTTTTTTCTTTTTTTTTTTTTCTTTTTTTCTCTCCCTGACCTACATTTTTATATATCTGCCTCAAGTTTAAGTTTCAACCAATGGGCATTTCTCTGCCAGTAACAGCTTCACAAAATTCCTGACTAATTCTAGGAAATGCTCGGCTGAAAGTACATTTCTGCGTGCCCTCTGCCGAGGTCACCCACGCGGCTGGCCCGGCCGGTGGGTCCCACTCTCTTTCTGTCCCGCTGGGAACGGTCCTGAGGGACTTTCAGGGATCACCAAACCCTCACCTTGAACCTTCCCCATCCCAGGATTGAATTTTGGATCCCTCCAGCCCAGCTTGGCAGTGCAGAAATCCCACGTTGTGTCTCCACTGAGGACCAGGGGATGGGGCCACTTGGGACTACCCACGAGAGACGCGATGCGGTGTCCCCAGGTGATGCCAAGTCCAAAGAATCCTAAATGTGACCACATGTGGTTAAACTTCCCTCCTTGAATGACCACCAATAGATTTGTGTTAGTGGGGGCATAACAAAAGCATTATTATAGCTCTTTTAAAGTACATTTAAATTATTTTTGAATAAATAAATGGGTTTTTTTTTTTGCTTTCCCCCACTCTCAACAAATTTGAATTAAAACAAAGACTTTTTTACTTACACTTTTTCCCTTCAAACCCTGCGGGGCAGAAGGTGGGGGATTCATTTCCATATCTCTTTTCGCCATCAGCTTTAGGCTGAGATCCTGGGATGATGATGAGAGAGCCTGGGGCAGGGGCAGGGCCAGGGTGGGTGGCAGGTCCTCGTCAGCCACCCAGGGGACACGTGGAGCTCTGCCCCGACACCTCTCAAGTGAATTTTGAGGGGGGTGTGTGTGTTGAAGGGGGGTTATTTTGTTCTTTCATCTGGTTGGACTGGGCCGACTGCAAGACTTGGTTGTTTTATGAATCTTTTTTTTTTTATGTTCTGCCTAAAAGGAAGTTATTTCAATGTTGTTGTTTAAAAAAAAAATCCCTAATTTTTATGCCTTACCTTTTGAAATCAAAAGGCCAGTGACTCTGTGCTTCCAGCTTTGCCTTGATTTATGCACAGAAAGGATTTTAGTTGTTGCTCTCCGCTTCCCAGCATCCAGAAAGGGTCAAACAGCCCAACTTCGCTCCTCTCCAAAGTCCAAATTTGGGGTGAGGGCAGTCGCTGAAACTTCCCACCCTCCTCAGCAATAAAACCCTAATCCTGACCCGGGGGCCCATCTCACTGCAGGTTGAGAGGCAGTTTTACCTCTTGATCCAGTGTTGAGGCCCATTGTGAGAATTAAACAGTGTTTTGCTCTGCTAATTTCCCCCCGTGGATTGGATAATTATCTTTTTATAGGGCCGGGCGTGTCCCGGGCTTTCCTGCCGCGCGGCAGAGCCCTGAGAGATGTTCTCCCATACCTGGCCTCTGCAATTTTAAGCAATTAATTGGGCATTATTTTCTGTTCCAGATCTTCATCTGCCATGCAGGGGTGCTGGGGCTTGGTGGAGCTGGGGATGTGGTGCCGTGGGAAGAGGAGCGGTGGATGGGTCGGTGTTTGGTGGCTCCCAGGGGATAGCGTCTGGATTTGAGGGGTGCAGAAGCGTGTCTGTGGCTTCAGAGCTGCTCTGGGATGGCAAAGGGTTAATCTGGGTGGGCTGGGGGTGATGGAGCAGCTCTGGGAGTGAAAACTGGACTTAGCTCAGGATTGTGGTGAGAGGGATGACCGGAGCTGTCTCCCATTAGGGACCAAGCTCTCGCAGGGAGAGATCCTTCAGAAAAATAGCCGTGTTTTTCCACGGCTGCTCAAGCCAAATGGGTGAGAAGCCCCTTTGCAGTCATGGCGCTGGTGGGTGACGGGATGTGGCTTGTCCCATCGGAGCCTGTCCCCAAGCTCCCGTGTCACCTCAGCAAAGACGTGCCCTGAAGCCACCACCCCGGAGGCTCTGTAAGAGTTGTGGCTTTTGCATCCTCCCAGTCCCGGAGCCTCCCCAGTTCCTCTCTTTAGGAGCAGGAACCCCCGGCGTGCTGGGCTCCGTGCCGCTGTGAGCCGCGGTGCTTGGAAGAGGAGGCTCCTGCCCTCGGAAAGCAGCAGCTGGATCATGCCAGGGCAAGTCAGGCTGCTCTTGGATGAGTCCCCACCGGCGTCTCTGGTACAAGCCAGTTGTTTCCGTTGCACTGGGAGAACGATGCCCGTGCCGATGGGCCTCACCCTGACCAGCTGGAATCAGCGGATGGGGAACTTTCGCCGTTCCCTCCGGGATATCGGTTCCTTTGCTCTAAGAAGATAGAGATCAGAAAGCTGTGGTTTGAACCTGACCGCAGAGCCAGGGCAGCAGAGCTCAGGGCTCTGTGCAGGAGGCAGGATCTGGCCCATCTCAGACTAGGGGAGCATCCTCCCTTGGCTTGGCTTGTGCTGGGTGGCCGTGGTGCTGCTCTCCCTGCCTGGCTCTGCCTTGGCACACTTTGCTGGCGTTTCATATCCTCTTTTTTTTCACGCAAAAAAAAAATGAGGCAGGGATCGGGAGGAGAAGGGGGGCGAGGAGAATTAATCAGCTTAGGGTCAGAACAGGAAAAAACACTGCTTAAATTGGTAATCCCCAGGGATAGAAATCAGCTCAAAGCTGCAAAATAAATGTGCAGCCGGATGATTTTCCCCTCCTCTCCCTCCTCTCCCTCCTCTCCCTCCTCTCCCTCCTCTCCCTCCTCTCCCTGGTGAGGCTGGTCTCAGAGGGCAGGGAGTGGTGACAGGGCAGGACTCTAGTGCGGGGCCTTTTGCACCCTTGCCTGGGTTCACTCCCTGATTCAAAGCTTTCCAGAAAATACTTTGGCCCAGATGTGAGGACTTTGATCATCCACAGAGCTCATCCTCAGGATCCCATTGCATGGCCAAACCCATCACCTCTCTGGAGCCAACAGAGATGGGAATTTTGTGCAGCCTTGAGAACCGGGGAAGTTCAGGCCCATCTCAAACAAATGTGGGCTGCAGAGCCCTGTTCTCCCTCTCTGGGATTAGACACCCCAAAATACGGGGAGGTATTGTGCTGGTGGAGAGCAAAGGCTGCTTTGTGCCTTGGTGTGATGCTGCGCTGGCATCCCTGGCTCTTTCTGTGTGAGGAGCCAGGAGATGGGAAGGTTGAGCCTGGGAAACGGAAAGGAACCACTCAGGGAAGTCTGGAGAGCAGCTCTGCTGCGGCAGTTGGCTGAAGCGGTGGGCTACACCTGCAGCCTGCAATTGGGAAGAGCTTGCCTTAGGATTAAGTGAGATCCTAAGGCATTTGTGGGTTAAGACTGAATTAGTCTGGTCCTAATAAAGAAGGATTTAGCTGCTAGGGGAGCAGCACTGGGCGTGTGGGGCTGCTCGGGGCTGTGGGAAGCCCTCGTGTCTGCTCTGGAGGTCACACTGTGGTTGGCTGGGACGTGGGCCCCGTGGTTGTGGGATCCCCTTTCCCTGCCGGGCTCCAGGGTTTGCTCTCCCTGTTGGTGAGATGAGGAGGGGGAAGAGCTCTCCAGCTCTTTTGGAAGAGCCCAGGGATCAGGTGGATCACCACGGGCTCCTGCTGGTGGCAGAAACCGAGGGTAGCTGCTCGGCTGCCGCCTGCCCACAGCGAGGGACTGCTGGAGTTCCAGCAGGAGAAGCGAAAATGCTGGGAGGTAAACAAAGTTCATGCTCAGGGAAGATGGTTTCGCTGCTCAGGGCCATCGATCAGGCTTGTCAGGGGCTTATCACTCTGGGGATGCTTTTAATTAAAGGAGCCAGAACTGTCATCGGGTGCCAGAGCCTGCCCCGAAACCCGCAGCCCCTCCTGGGAGCCCGTGTTGTCCAAGCCCTGACATTGTTCTGCACTTATCATCTTGTTGCAAAAATGAAGGAGAATGGGACTTTCTTCATTCTTTCCTCGGCCTGTCAGTCTCAGGGTGACTTTAAAGGAAAAACAGCCTTTTCTTGAGGGGAAGGAGGGGGGAAAATTGCTAGAAAGGGCCAGAGGAGGAGGCGGCCTCGTCCCACGCGCACAACAGGTTGGAGTATGTGAGCAAGGAGAAAGCCGTCGGAGATGTTTCTGTCGGGAGGGTTACAAGTTCTATTTTTAGTCTGGCTTATTCTAGGGTGAGTGCTCGTGGTTAGGTCTCAGCAGGTTGATCGGGGCTGGTGTTTGAGGAGGAAACTTGGTGCTGGGAGCCATGGTTTGTACTGCAAGCACATCCTAGTGGGGCTGAGCTGCTGCCAGCGCTCACCCAAGGAGCAGCATCTCTCTGGACCCCCATCCCCTGGGGTTCGTGGGGCAATCGCGGCCTTTCCCTTTGCTTTCTCTGGTGGGAGAGCAGGAGAGGTGCTGGGAGCAGACACGACGCCCTTTCTGCAAATTCTCCCTGCTGCATCTCACCCTTGCGAGTTTTTCCGGCGCGTTGCGTCTTAGAGTGAGCTCAGCCAAATACCCTTTGCTGTCTTTGGGTCAAAGAGGGTCTTTGAGGGGATGGATGGATGTTTCCTAGAACCTGACCCCCTCGGTGGTCCGGCGTCCCCCGCTCACCCCTTGGGGCTCGGCGAGTGGGCGGCCGCGCGTCGGGTTGAAGGGCCCGTCTCGCGGTGACTCAGGGCGGTTTGCGCCCCGGCGGGCGGGTGACTCACGGCGCGGAGCTGACAGCACCTGTCTGGGCCGCGGTTAGTTATTAACCACGTTACCAGAAAGGGCGGCCTGGGAACAAACCACTTGCTTCCCTTCCTCCCGCTGAAGGAGTTTTAATTGACATCTCTTCTGAGGCCGGCTGGGGTTCTGGCGAGGTTTTTTTGGTTTGGTTTTTTTTTTTTGTATCGCACGCTTAGGTCAGTAAACGGAGATAATCTCTTTGGATTGAAACTCCGGGAATTAGGTTGGCTCTTGCAACAGAGGCTGGTGGTTTAAGGAGAAGGCTCATTGGAGTTGCAGCGGTGTCGAAGGGTTGCACTGAGCCCGAGGGCTCCTTCGTAGCCAGTTTAAAGCCACACTGGGTGAAGACACCGCTCCAAAGACATGTCTGAGGAGACAGGATGGGGAGGCTCCCCCCTCTCACCTCCCCCTGCCATGTTTTCTTCTGGATCACTCAGCTGTCTTTTGGGAATCACCCCTTCTGAGCTCCAGGTGCTGAAATCTCATTGTGTGGGACAAGGCCGCACGGGCTGGTCACTGCCAGGCTCCTTTCCTCCACCTCCTGAAGGTCTCCGTGGGACCCCAGGCTAGGATTTGGTGCTTGCACTGAGATATGGCCAACTTGACTCCTTGCTGGAGGAAGAGGCCTCCTGGGATGGTGCTGGTGGGTTATGGCCATGCCTGCCCACCGCCCCTGGCCCCATGGCAGGGCTGCCGGCTGGTCCAGCTCCACCAGATGGAGCTGTGAGATGTTGTTAAGGGCTCAGGGGTCCCCAGGGCCAGCCTGAGCCCCCCATGGAGCCCCAGCAGCAGCCCTACTACTGTGTGGGAGCAGATAGCTGGAGGCAGCAGCTTCAGACAAGATGGTCCTGGACCTCTTACCATGTGCCACGCAGCACTGGTGATGGAGCAGACAGCAGGGCGAGAATTTTTTCCCCAGGTTCTGCCTGCCACGGAGCAGGGCTGGTGGGTACGAGGGGAGGAGGAACGAGCTGTGAGGAGCCCCATGTGAGAAGCAGGGAGTGATGGATGGGTGTCCTCAGCAGCACTGGGGTCCCACTCTGCTCCCACCTGCCTGGGGGGCTGCCTGCATCAGGGGTCGAGACAGGACAGTGGCGGCAGGGGTCCCGTGGCAGGAGATCTGGTTGTCCCCCGTGCAGGAAGCTGCCGAGGCTCAGGAGGACACTGCCCGTTGGCAGGCGCAAGCTGTGACTCAACGGATCTGTTTCATCTCTCTCAGATCTTTTTGCTTTGTTTTTTTGTTGGTTTTTTTTTTCTCTTTAATCCACTTGCCTCATTGACTTTATTTTACAATCCATTGCTGGGTTCACTGAAGAGCACTTTGGTCATTAAGCACGTTGGGGCATGTGAATAAACCTGCATCTCTAAACTGGGAATCGCTTTAAAGCCGGTATCAAATCACTGCCAGGGATGCAAAGGGCACGGCACGACCCCGCGTCCCTTCTGCCACCCCAGCCTCTCCCACCTCCACATTTTGGGGGTTTGGAAGGGGTCAGATCAACCAAGACATGCAGGTCTGTTGTCCCATCCCTTTGCAGATCCTTTAACATGTCCAGGTCCCCATTCTGTCCTCGGATGTGGACACCTTAGGGCTTCCCTTTCCCTTTCCCGGGGGTTTGGGGCCAGGCTGAGCCCTGCCTGGGTGTGAGCGCGGGGACAAGGAGCGAACGCCGGCTCTGCTGGGACCGGTTCCTGCAAACAGGCTCTAGCTCTTTAGCTGCATTTTTCTAAATCCAACCCTTCGGATGGGGAAGCGTTTCGGCAGTAAAAGTGGAACCGGAGCATGTCTGAGCAGGGCGAGGGGTCTGAGGGAGGGACACCGGGGAGAGGGAGCAGCCAGGGAGGTGCGAGCGCTGAGCGAGCCAGAATGTGAGCGCTGCCAGAACCGCTTCCCTTGCCTCTTGGTTTCCTTTCCTGTTTGGCTTTGCTGCCCACACAGTTTGTGCTCGAGCTGTCTGGGGACGCGATGTGATGCGATGCGATGCTCCCTTCCTCCGTAGCCAAAAGTCCCGTTTCTATTCCTGCGCTTTGCTCCTCTCCTTGCAAACCCGTGTTTGGAGGGGGATGGGGCAGGAGGCACATCCCCGGCTCCAGATGCACAAATCCCCAGCTCCAAATGCACCAAGACGATCATCGTTCCTGCTGCAAACTCAGCACCGCCTTCTTCTGTTTGCTCTGGATGGATGCACTTTGCTTCCCGGGCTGCTGCTGAGCAGCTCGAGCCCTTGTTCCAGCTCTTGATGTATCCCTCTTGCTCTCCCGGGATGTTGCGGTGGGTTTGCGGAGAGGAGAACAACAACAGCGTGGGGGCTGGTGTCCAGGAGGCACCGGTGGCCTCAGGGCTCGTGGTGTGTGGCCTCACTCTGCTGTTGCTGCTACTTGTCCTCCCGGGACCTGAGCGGTCCAGGGTGTGGGGAAGCAGATGATGCCTTGCTGGGGAACGTGGGGTTTGTGGGAGGTGACCGGCCCGGGGAGAAAATAAATTGCACCTGGGCTATTACTCTTTATGTAGATTTAGTGCTGGAGGATGTGCAGATGGTGGGGAAGGAGGGAGGTTTGTCCTGAGTGGGGTCTGTTTAGGTCACCAGGGTCTGCGGAGGAGGATGGACCTTCATCGGGGGTGTCTCTGGGACAAAACATCGTATGGTCTGTGGTTGAACTGGGGCACCTGCACGGTGTTGAACCTGCCCGGGCTCTGTTTTCCCACTTGGTGGCAATCAACAACGTCCCCAGTCTGCACGGTAAGGCCTTGCTAACGTCTCCGAGGTGGGCAGGAGGCCATCCTGCACCAGCCACCTGGGCCGGCCTGATGGCCCCGTTCCCAGTCCTTCCATCCTAGCGGCTGCAGCAACGTCCTGGCCCGAGGAGGGACCGCGCCGGCCCAAAGGCTTCACCGGGGTGGAGCGCATCAGGAAGCGCCTTTGATCTCCTGGTGCTAACAGGGTTTTCAAATGAGCCGCAGCCAACGACCGGCCGCCTCCCGCCGGAGATAACACATCAGAGCCTGCGCGCAGAGCCGCCGTATCGCGCCTTTATGGAGCTTTGATTGCTCCCAACCACGCAGCTCGCTCGAGGCGACTTCAAAAGCAGCGCCTTGGACCTGCAACGCCCTGTGCAAAGAGTCCCGAGCCGGGCTTTCTGCCCCCGCCCGTAGGTGCGCGCGGCTACGCCCAGCGCTCGCCGGCGAGGGCCTTTGCCCTGGAACATCTTTGTGGAGAGAGCGGGTGGGTTTTGGTAGATCTCTGGGGCTTGCTCAGGTAGATGCGATGTTGGGTGCAGTGGGGTTGGATCCTCTGGATCTTCTCAGTGGGCACCGGGTGGTGAGTTAACTCCCTGCCCTGTCCCGGTTTCTGCTGCACAGCCGTCCTTGGAGCCTGGCTCTGTGGTCTTGCAAACACCAGTGATGCTCGAGAAGCAGAGAGATGCTCGGCTCCGGAGGGAGGGTTTGCAGCTGGTCTGGGCTCGTTCGCCAGCAGCGTGGGAGTTAACAGGCGAAGTTGGGGGAAAGAAGAGGAAAAGGGCTCGGACCTCCCCCCGCTGCCGTCCCCCTTGGCTGCTGCGATTTCATTGAGGCTGCCTATTGGCCTCGGGAGGATGGAGCTGGGTAACACCACAACGTAAACAGAACATCTGGAAGCTCTTAAAGGGTTTTATTTTTTAACACATTTACAAGAGCCAGGGACACTTGCGCGCAGCGTTTTGCAAAGGCGGGGACGCTGGGCTCGCTCTTTCCCCCAAAAGCCCAAAGCTGATTGTCAGGCTTTCCCCTGGGGAAGGGGCACAGGGACTGGTTTTGAGCCTCCACACCGTATTCTGGAGGGTGCAATATTTTGGCCAGGAGGTGCCAATCTTGTTTGCATGCTCCTCATGATGTCCAAAGCAAACTGATAAGTGTTGCACGATAAATGAGTATAAACCTCTCCTTTTCTTTCTGTGCCCCCCTGGTTAATGCCGGAGGAGGACGGGGAGTCAGGCAGGGTTTGCTTGGGAGAAAAGCTGTTTAAGGATCTTATGGAGTGACCCAGGTGAGAATCAAAGAGGAGAGCAAATGATTAATCTCTCCAAATTGGCCAAGAGCTTGTCGAAGCCAAATTGTGCCACACTTCACGGTGGGGTTTGGATCCTGCAGCTTGTTTAAGGAGAGGTCTCATCTCTCCCAGGCAGAGATGAGACCCATTCCCACTCTGGTGACAGTGTTTTCCATCAGACTGTGTTTTCCTCACCCCATCTCCTTCCAAATGTTTGTGGCAGCTTGGGAAAAGGAGCCCCTTTGGGCTGGCTCCTCTAGGGCCACCCAGGACATCAGTGAGGGCACTGGGATGGGCATGGGGCGGCTGCCACCTCCCTGGCAGATGGACCAGGCAGAGCTACCCAAGCTGCCGTGTGTCCCCGGCGGGGAGCACTCATCCTGGTGCCAGCACAGCGGTCACCCTGCGTCCCAGCTCGGCACTGGGATGTTCAGTCAGTGTCTCACATCCCTTGGACTGTGTAATGCAGAAGCAAGATGGGCTTTCCTTTCCTCTGCCTTCCCAGATGCCGTTGTTTTGTCTGCCACACAGAAGTGGCCGTTTGATTTTCTTCCGTCATCCCCCGGCTAAGTCTCTTATCCACCCTCTCTCCGTCCTGTGCCCTGATCTGGTGTCTCCTGATCCCAAGGGAGCTCAGCCTTGAGGCTGCCGCCGCTCTGGGGCTGTCTGGAGCGCTGTGGCTGAGTAACGCTGGGTTTCCCATGGATGTTGTCAGCACATCCTCTGCTCTCTCCATCCAAGCGGCAGTGCCGGCGACTCAGCTGTGGATGGAGCTCCTCCCAGCCTGCTTAGACATGGACTTGTTCAGCCATAATGGTTCCTACCAGCCTCAGGGCTTGGGAAAAGCTCCAGCCTCCAAAGCACGAGGCCCTTGGCAGCAGAGTGTAGGGTGAGCAGGGAGGCGCCGGTGCTGAAGGTGCTTTTAGGGGAGGTGTTGGGGCTGCTGGTGCATCTCCTCTCTTACACACTGCTCCGAATGTTTAATTTGGTGACAAAGAGGAATGATGATTGGCTTCATCACAGCCAGCTGCCTACTGGCCTGGACCCTCTATTAACGCCGTGTTTTTCCTTCACAGGGTCTGTGGTGAAGGCTCAGGGTGCAGGGACCTGAGAGGAAAGAGCCAAGGTGCTACAGCACCCAATGCAGCCAAGGAACACCCAGGAGCATCCTCCCGAGGACGGGCACTTCAGCTTTGAGCACAGAGAGAGAGAGCAGGGACCAGCAGCTCGCCCTGAGCTCACCGGGGAGTGATGGAACATCAGGAGTTGTGGTGAGCTCCTTCACCCACTGCCCACCGCTGAAACCAGCTTCCCCCTTGCTGGGCTCCACATCCCCGGCCCTGTGAGGGGATTTCCAGCCGGCGCTGACCTCGCTTCCATCTCCCACACGGCGCCAAAAGGACTTAATGAGCTTCTCTCTACTGGGCTTTGGAAATTATCCCCTTGGCCGGGAAGTGCTGGTGATGATGGTGAAGTGCTCTTGGGTCAAAGGGTAGCTCGATGCTTTTCCCTGTGAAGGACCAAGTGCCTGCTCCATTCCAAGGAACCTGCTGTGGATTTTTTTTCTTTTTTTTTTTACCCCTCTGCTCTTCTTTTTGATGTGTTTTGGGGTCTCTGGCTTTTCATGAGGACACCTGGACCCAGCCTGAAGCACGTGATGTTCACAAAGTGCTGATGCCTGTGGCAGAAGCCGGAGAGGTGAAAGCCTGTGGAGGAGCCATGAGGTGGAAGCTTGAGTTGGCAATTGTGGTGCTTTGGGGTTTAAAACTGTCTGACAGAGTCTCATCTTGTGCCAGGGTTGTTGGGTGGCCTTGGGAGGAGGGTGTCCTTCTGCCGCAGGAGGCTGAGCACCCTCAGCCCCCAGCACACCCCACGTGGGAGCCCAGCCCAGGTGGGGTTGGGGAGCAGGGGAGCTGCCAAACCGCAGCGAGGGGAACGGCAAGACGGGGAGGGGGGAAATGTCGCCCTCAGAAACAATTAAACTTCTTAATAAAACCCGGTTGCCTCTGTGAGTGCTGGACGTTCTTTTCCGTTTGCCTTGGCTCAGCCACACTTACATCATGGCCCTATCGCGGGGCTGCCGAGGGGATGCGTTTGATTGCGCAGGAAACCAGCGCTTTGGCAAAACTCCTCTGTCCTAACGAAGCCAGGCCAGGAGTTTAACGCCTTTACTTCGCGGCAAAACCCTCCCCTGTCTTTTTCCCCCTTCCCTTTCTGCAACCCTTCACCACCCCCACCCGCCCCTCGCCTGCCTCCTGCTCCAAAAGAGGCTGAAATGCAGATTAGTTCCCCTTAAATCATGTTGTTCCACGTCCCTGGACTGTGTGTTCCCTCCCACCCCGTGGATTTGATGAGGAGCACCGGGAGGTGCCATGTGGAAATACAACAGAAAAGGGCTGTTTGTGTAATGGAAATATCCTTTTATTGTTGTTTTTTTTTTTTTTAATATTTAGACTAGGATTTTAAAAAGAAAAAAGGTGTCCTTTCATCCAGAAAGCACAGCAGCCTCACGAGCATGGCCTCGATGGTTTGCGTGCAGCCGGTGACCCGGCGTCGCTCACTGGTGTGACTGGTGGGATCTCTGCGTAGCCCTGACTTTGTTTCCCTGCACAGAGTCCCCCCCGCACTGGGACACACTTGCAGAACCTTGGTCAGAAGCAACGCATTTTGGGTCCTTTCTTTTGAAACCTGTTACTCAGCTCAGAAACCCCTTGTAGAGTTTAAGAACCGGTGTTTTGGCTTTAGGCAAAACTAAGAGAGACCGGCAAAGCCCAGAAACTTCACTTGATTTTTGGTTTAGTTTTGGGAGACCCTGACAAAAGGCAATGTCAAGGTCATTTGCATCACTGAAATGACCCCGAGGTGCAGGTGAGCAGCAGGTGGCCAAGGCTGGTTCCCGTGTGCCGGTGCAGCCCCGACGGCGCGCACGGACACCCTGGAGGGAATGGTCTGCCCTGCACCGCTGCTCGTGTCACGGTAGGTCTAAGGCTGTAGGGTGACTCTGCTCTTCCTTTTATTCTTGGTTGAAAAGTGGATCCTGGGGTGCACGAGGAGATTTGGATGTGGTTACCGTGCCACGGCAGTGCCGAACGTGGTGCCTTTGCTCCCAAGTGCACAGTGGATCTTTAGAGAGCAAACCAGCATGGGACTAAAGCTGGTGTCACGGGGTGCCCTCAGCTCCTCTGGACTCTCTCTTTTGCTCCATGATCGCTTCTCCTCCGAGGTTTGAGAGCTGCGGTGAAGCTGGGGCCGTGCCCCAGACGGCAGCAGCAGAAGTCCTCGGGCAAATTACAGGGTTCTCAGCCGTGAGTTGAAGGTGGATTTTCAGGCTTGCTGCTGCGAGACTCGCTGCCTGAGCTCGCTGGGGAGCCGCAGCACTCCTCTCCTGCTGAAAACACATGCTGTGGCCATGGGGACACCCCTCAAGTGACGGTCCCGTGGGTACCCCCTCCGGGGAGCGTGTAAAAAGTGGTGCCAGTTGGCATGGTGCTGCCACGCGCAGTATTCCCCACCACCCGGCCTCGCCAAACTCTGCTTTCAACTGCCAGTGAATCCCCACGATGTCCACAGAGGAGAGCCGAGGATTACGGAGGTTGAGCTCCCACGGGGAAGGCGGAGGCGTTGAGTCACTCAGACCTGCCACCCCCAGCGCACGCCACTGATGCCAGGGATGATTCTCACAGCGTGGCGTCGTGTTTTGGAAGCAATTCCCCGCCTGGGAGCTGCTCCTCCGTTAATCCCAGCCTGGCTGGACTTGTCAGTGGGTGCTGGTGGCTGCAAGACCACGCTCTGGGGCTGGATGGGGGAAGCTCAGCGCTTGGAGGCGGAACTTTTGGAGTTCATAACTAATATTTACTTCAAAGGCCGGTTGCCTTTTGTGTCGGTCGGTCGTATAGTCCCGGCTTGTTTAGAGCCGGTGAGCAAACAGAAAGCCAGGCCGTTAAAAAGGGGAAGGGTGTGGGACCTGTGCTGCTATTTACCTGTGTAACCCAAAGGAAAAGCTGCCTGTCATTCTTCCTAATAAATACAAACTGGAAGCACGGATAAACTCCTGGGGATTTATTAGTTTGCTTTACCAAATGCAAATATTAATCTCGGTTGGCTCGGCCCAAGGGCTGCCTTTTGCCTTTTGTGTGCACGGCAGCGTCTGGCGCCTACGGGCGCTGATAAGGGTGTGCTCCCTGCTTAGCCAGTTATGCCCAAAGGAGTTTCTTTTGAACTGTTTCTGTCTCCTTTTTGCTTGGGACGGATCCTCCGAGAGGCTGAGCACCTGGCAGGGATGTGGGGCATCGCACCGGCTGGGTTTGTCGTGTTCCAGCCCCCCCAGCCCTGACCTGCAGCAGGTCCCCGTGCAGGGCCAGCTCCTGACCAGCATGTCCCGACCCACCGTGTGTCCTGGGACAGTTTTCAACCTGCACTTGGATTTGTAGGGCCAGCCTGGAGCAGGAGAAAGCTCCCTGTGCTTATTTTCACTGTAAAGGGTAACACGCAATCCTGCCTGGTTGAGTGTGGCCCTTTTTACCCCGGCACTGAAAGCAGCAAGCAGGGCTTCTGCTCCAGCTTGGCTTGTACCTGCAGCCACGCCAGCCCAGCTTCAAAGAGCCCCTTTTTACCCCCCGAGTGCCAAATTCCTGCTTCTTCCCCCTCCCCATCTGCCCCCTCCCCCGCGCCTGCTTCGCTGGTGCTCATCCTGGGCATCACTCCGGGCACATCGACAGCCCCAGGGTTCGGGGTAGCGAGGCTGGCAGCAATATCACTGCGGACAAACGTCCGTGAGCGATGGCCTGGGGAAGCTGGATTTGTTTTTCCTTGGGTTGCTAACATGGGGATCCTATTCCAGAGAAAGCTCAGTGGGAGGAAGGCCTCTTGCTTGCTTTCATCCTGCTGCTTGGGAAAAAGGAAGAGCAGGATCCAGCTGGATGGGGAAGACTCAAGGACGGTGGGTGGTTAATATTTTTTGCTTCACGTTGACTAAATACAAAGTTAGCAGCCAGAAGCCAATGCAGCGAGGAGGAAGAGAAGGAGGAGGAGGAGGAGAAGAAGCCAGGTGAGCAGCTGGGGATGGAGCACAAACCATCCCCAGCCATCCCCCCCTAGCCACAGCTTTCCATTCTCCTCCCTAACTCAGCCCCAGCTCATCTGTCCCTGCATCATCTAATGTGTATTTACAGGCAGTTAGAGCTGCTCTTCTAGATGGTAATTTTTCCTCTGGGGCTTGTAAAACCCATCTGCTGGAGCTGCCGGCCAGCTCGGGGGGGAATTTCCAGCCCCTGCTCCGGTCCCGGAGCCGATGGTGTGAGGTTTTGGAGGCTGCAGGAGCTTCAGCCCCGTGTTTGTTTTGACAGCTTAGCGGTGTCAGGCTGGGGCTGCAGGTGTGAGCAGGATGAGTCCCACCCGGGACGCTGCAGGGACATGGGGACAGGGACACACCGGCAGCTGGTTGAGCTTTTATGAAATTTTTCCTAATTCTCAATTTATTTTTTTTCAGATTTTCTTGCTCGCCTGAAATAACGAAAGGCAAACGATCCAAAATCTCCGCAAGAGCGGCTGGAAACTGTAGTTTGCACGTCCCACATAATTCTCTGGGTGTGATTCTGTGGGTCAGACACCGACCCCCGGCTCAGCAGGTCCCTGGGGGGAGGCTGGCAGGGGGTTGCCCTTTAAATGGGGCGGGAGGAGCCATGGGGGCTTGTGGGGCTTGACTGCTGGAGGCTCTGTGCTGGGTGAGTTGCTTAAACCTGTTATTTCTTTGTTTATTTTTCCCCAAAATGCTGAATTTCACCATTATTCTAGCTGTGAGCAGAAGGGGAAAGTCTTTGTCCCCTTACTGGGGTTGAGCTCGGCCTGGAGCCCCCACCATGAGCTGGTCTCTTTGGAAGCAAAGCTCAGACCAGGCTGAGCTGGGCTGGTGTGCTCTTACCACTGCTGTGTAAAAGCTCAAAAAGTGAGTTTTAACTTAAAATCAGCAGTTTCTTTATTTTAAGTAACAAAAGGTGTGTGGAGAGTTGGAGATGAATGGTGCCTGGTGCTTCTCAGGGGCTGGGAGCAATGCAAAGAGGCTCTTGCTTTGTGCTTGTCAGTTTTCTTGTGTTTGTTGGTTTTGGTTTGGTATTGGGTTTTTTTTCAGCTTTGCTGAATATCTGGGAGTATTTGGAGAGGAGAAAAGGGGGCACAAAAGCTCTTTAGACCAGAGACTCCATAGTGCCAAGTGCTTGCTTAGTAGCAGATACATTAAGTACCTGCAGAGCTCCCTGCAGTCATGCTATGCAGATTTTAGCGATTAACAAAAATATTTGTGATCACTGTGCGAGTTGGAAACAAGTCTCAGCTGCAAGAGCTTTCTGTGGAGCGGCAGCTTCGTGCCCTGCAAGGTGCGCTTTGGGTCACGCGAAGCTTGACTCAGGTCTTTCGTCCTCTTTTTCCACCAAACCACACCTTTGAGCAGGGCTGAGCACCTGGGGGCAATTCTTGACCCCCCCCGCCCTCCACCCCGAGTTTCCCAGCTTGCTTAGCAACTCTCAAAGCCCATCCAGGTGTCCCTAAGTCTGGTATCAGTTACAAGCTCCCTGCCGAGGCTGAGCCCTCTGGATCTGATGGAGCTTTGCAGCAGAAGCAGCTTCATGCGAGGAGCCTGACCAGTTTTCCCTGCACTAGTGGAGGTGGGTGAGGTTGAACCTCTTCTCCTGGATTTTGGGGTTTTTTTTGCACATTGCACCGGGTTCCCGGACTTGCCCGAGGTCGATGTAAGCTGCAGATAAACGGGGTTGGGGGTTACGTGCCTCGGCTGTCGCGGCAGCGTGATGTTGCCAAGGGATTTAGTGTGCGAAGAGGGCTGAACCTGGGAATGAAATAGCTGATTATTGTTTTTTTGGTCTTCAGACAACACAGCTGAGCAAATCCAAGCCTGCTGTCTGTTCATTAAAGGGCTAATCCTTTGTTTTCCCCTGGAAAAATCCTTTCCAGGAATCCCAAGATTTTCTAAGTAGGGCCAAGCTTAGAAAATGGAGGAAAATGTGCCCCTTTCCCATTACCTCAGGTATTTCTCAGCTCTTCCTTCAATTATTTCCCCCTCTTGCTCATCCACGTGTGCTTCCCTCCTCTTTTCCACCTTCTGCGCAGAAACTCCTCTGGGCAGGTCTGGTGTCCTACAAAAGATGAGCTGACGTTTCCCATTCCTCTGGGATGCTGGGGGCCAGGGTGGGCTGCAATGCAGCCCTCCCTTCCTGTTCCTCCTCTGGTACCCACCACGGTCAAGAGCTCAGCTTGACTTGTCCCCACGAGCTCCCCTCGGCTTTGGATGGGTGTGTTTTGGGACTGGGTTTTGCACAATTCCCCCTGGGACTCGGCGAGGGGTGCTGAGCATCTGGAGAAACCCCCTCCCTGTGGAAGGCTCAGCAGCGTTGAGGTGCCTCCAAGAGCCAATCCCCCAGGAATGCCGATTAGCCCCAAAGCTGCTTGGTTAGCAAATGCTCCAAGCTAAGCTTGTTTTTCCCTCTAAGCCTTCGTGTTTTGGTTGCCTTCGTGGAGAGGGAATTCTACTGGAAGGATCTCTGCTCCTTCCCAGCAGAGCACGGTTTTTTTAGTGCACAGAAGTCAGACCTGCCTGTTGTGAATTAGCTACAGGAGTTTGTTGGTGTGCTCTAGGGGGGCTGGTCCCGCTCCCTGTGCTGTGCCTGGTGGCGTGAACTGGGTGCTTGTAATGACAAAACCTCCCCAGAGCGTGGTCTGAAGTTCTCCCCCCCCTCTTTAAATTAACGTGCCAGCCGTGTCTCACCCTAATTAAAACCAGCAAAGAGGACCAGGCCAGGACGTAGCTTTGGAGGCTGTAAAATTCTAGGACAGTTTTATGTAGTGCAATTAAAAGGAAGGTAAAAAAAAAATTGTTAAGAAATTAAACACTAATTACTTTTTTTTTTTTTTGGTGTGTGCCAGCTGAACTGTTTTGGCAGTGGGGCTGCAGAGTGGGATGCAAAGAGCTGGGACGGGTGGTTCTCTGCTGCCATAAATCACGGTGAGCAAATGTTCCTTTGCTGCTTAGCAGTGAAACTCATCTGCTGTCAATTAGCCCAAATCACGTTTTTTCAATTAAACAGCCTTAGAGGCCTGATAGTGAAGCCTGGGGAGGAGGGAAAGGCAAAGCCTGCTTGTAGGCAGTGAGGTGGAAATATCTTTTTAAAAGGTGTGATCCCATTTTAGTGTTTTCCATATAAAATGTGATATTATCGTCCGTGCTCCGGGGAGCAGTAAGAGCTGGAAGCCCAGGTGAAGAGGAGGGAACCGGCACCAGCAGCCCCATGGCGGTGGCAGGTCTGAGGGATTGGATGGGGAATCCCGACTGGGATGCTTGTGGGTGTGATGGGGAATTACCGACTGCGAGGAAATCCTTTTGGGATGAATTTCTAGATATTCCCTTAAACTTCTGCCCTCATTCCCCTCAGTGGGGTAGGGGTTTGCAGACCTGGGCTGGGGAAAAGGGCTGTGGGTGCGAGGGCTTGTTTGTGCTCCAGGGAAGGTGAAATTATCCCGTTGTTTGCGTGTGCCTGGCAGTGGGAATGGGTGGCTTGCGCCATAGTTGGTATAATTTGCCTTGGATGGTGGAGTAAACCGCTGTTTCCTCTCCCTGTGTCTAGTCTTGCTCGCAGAAGGAGTTTTCGTTTGTGATTGGAAAAGGAAAGCAGGCTGTGAAGTATTTGGAAAGGGATGAGGAAGGGCAGGGCTTGGAGTAAATGCCTCCTTTTTATACCTGTATCCAGCCTGTGCCTTAAAATAAAATAGACAAAACTTTCCCAGACTGGGAAGAAAGAAAAGGCTGGAGTGGGTTAAGGAGTTGATCCTGGCCCCAGGAGGAGGGTGAAAGAAGCATCAGTGGCCTGATGAGTGGTTTAGTTGTAACAAACATTACTGGTCTCCCTCCCCTCCTCCTGGTGCTTGGTCCCCGCTTGTGCTGGGAGCATGTGGAATGGCTGGGGATTGGAGTGGCCTCTGCTTTGTTTGAGGAGTGCTGGATGGAGGGGAGATGCAAGGGTGGGGGCTTCCAGATATCTACGTGCTGGAAGTGGAGCTTCAGCTCCCTGTGCTCAAGGCTTTGCAGGAGCTGATGCCTTCTGGATGCTCCGGGACAGGGGAGGACGCTGGTGGTTCTTTCCACCTCTCCCTGCACTGGGGCAGGATGTGCTCCTAGGACCTCCGGAGCCCCCCCGGTCTCATCCTGCAATGCCAACGATTCACCAGGCCATTGGAAATGGGGCTCAGGCCTCCCAGTTCTGCCAACAAGCCCCTGCAGGTTATCCTCTTAGGAAAACCAAGCTCGTTTATTAATATACATAACGTTAATTGCTGTAATTTGAAGGCTGTTTTCCCGCTCCTGGGGACGTGGGTGTTTGCCGCCGGCATGGAAATACACGGAGGAATGTTTCGCCGCTGAGCCCGTGTGGTGAGGGGAGGATGCTGCTGTGGTTATCATGGTGATCACGGGTTTGTCTTGTGGGTTTGGGTTCACGAGCTGGAAGAATGGTGAGAAAACCAAACCGATCTCCTTTTTGTAGGCTAAAAATACAGCCAAATGGATATTTGAATGTTAATTAGTGTAATTCCCACCACGGGCTCTGCAGGTAAACCTGGCAATTCAGAACATGCTCCGTTCTTCCTCCCTGCCCAGATAGCTGCCCTCAGTCTCCAAAAAGAGCTTTGCTGGCCGCCTGGAAGAGTTTGAGCTGGGGCAGCCCAGGCTAGGGAGAGGCCCGTGGCCTGCAGGAGGACAGCGGTGCCACCTCACCATCTGTGCCGGGGGAGCCGGAGATGGGGGATCGAGGTGGCCCTTGAGGCCCTGAGTCTGGTCTGCCCTTGGGCTTTGCCAGCACAGCTGTGTCGGTGAGGAGCAGAGGGAAGGAGGAGACCCGGCTCTTAGTTCTCAGCAGGGTTGGGTTGGTTTTTTTTGACCCATCAGTGAGGTTATGGGATGGGGCAGAACTGCTCCTGCAGTGCTCTGGGCTCCCTCTTGCAGTAGCCGTTGGACAACTCTGTCCGTGTCTAGGTGGTTGAGTCAAGAGCAAATTCAAAGCTCTGCTGGAAATAAATTAGGCAGCAGGACCTTGGCTCTTTGAGGTGCTGGAGAACTCTTGGCTTTGTGTTTCTTATCCCAGGAAAGCAAAAGAAACCCATGGTCTTGATGATCATCTGGTGATACGTGAAGAAAGCCTGGCTTGATGCCTCTGTTCCCACCGCAAAAGCAACAAAGCGAAGTGCCCCCGAGCACAGGGGCGTTCTGGGCTGCGCTTGGGGAAGAGCTGCTCTGCCAGGAGCGCGTGTGTCCTCACGAGCCAGCTTGGCTGATCCAGCTCTCCTGCCCTCTACCAACGTTTGCTTTGGAAAAAAGTAGCGCTGGTGGTTTCTGGAACGCCATCCATCTCGCCCGCCATCAGAAAACAACAAAACCAAAACCTGTAATTGCCTTTTGGTCTTGAGCAATTCGAGCTGGGTGTGAATTGGCCACGACGGTTTGCAAAGCGCCGTGGGCCACGGGGCCGGGAGCGCTGCCGACGGTGTCGGAAGAGAGCAGATGGTGTAGGAACCGGGACCGCCACCACCCCCTTTTACTTTGGAGCCCTCCTTCTCTAACCAGCGTTGTCCTGCATCCCAAAAGAAACCCACGGCTGCTCGGGGCTCTGCTGGCATCAAACCTGGTGTGAAACCCCGGGTTGGCGACAGCCGCTGCTGGGCTGCGTTGGTGGGTGAACGGCGCCGTGAGTCCCAGGCGCCCAGCTCTCGGTGGAGGATTATCCAAAGCGGAGAATTAAGCATCGCCTTTCCCCAATCTCTCTCCTTCCAGCAGCCGGTGCGACCTGAGCGGCCCTGCCCCCTTGCCTGGCCTTGCGCAGTCGTTAGAATTCCTTTTGGAAAAGGGAAGAGGATGAGGAGGGGAGGAGGAGTGCGGAGGGGGAGTAAATCTGATTTAATTACAGTGACACAACCTGCGTGGCCCCCGCGGCTCGCTGGGTTTAATCTGATTTGGAGAGGGGAGGCGGCGCAGCGGCCGCCGCTGGCATGAGCGGCTGCCGCACCTGACGGGCGTA
>VWZK01002489.1:42780-64842 GCA_013396935.1 Baryphthengus martii | reverse complement strand
GGGGTTGATGTCTCCATTAAAAGGCTGGAGCAGTAAAGCGGTTGTTTGTGCTGAGAGGGGAATGCCCACAGGTAATTTATCTTGACGTTTATAGAAAGCATAAGGGTTTACTCATTCATAAAACGGAGGAACAGGGTGTTTTTCTGCATTGGCCGGGCTCTGGAGCTGCTCGAACATTATTGTAGCTGATGGTAATCGTTTCCGGACGTGCCCCAATATGCCTACGGGGGGTTGCTCGGGAACAGTAACAATGTGGGACGGGAGAGCAAACCTGTTGGACGGGAACGGGCCCGACTGGAGCTAACAAATCCTCTTCCTCCCCGGGCTTTTCTGAATGGCAGGCGAGGGCGAGAGCCAAGGGGAGGACCTGCTTGCCGGTGGCTGGCACCCAGGAGCTGGCGCGCACTGGGCTCTGGGCTTGTTTTAGCTGGAGGGAGTCCTGGTGCTGGGGCTCTCCATGCTCTGTAGCTCCAAGGAACGGTGGGGAACGCTTTGTTTTCAGAACAAAAACATTTTTCAAAAATGATTTTTATCGCATTTTCGCTTGAGCACCGGTAGAGAAAGCTGCTGCCTGCAGGATGGAGCAGAAGTGAAGGGCCTGGCTCCAGCCTTGGAGCAGAGACAGCAACAAGATGCAGCTCGAGGTTCCTTCTTCTGCTACTCCTTGTCTGGCTGGGGGAGGTGTGTGGCTTCCCCTGAGCTTGGACCTGTGTGGGCAGCAATCCCACCTGGCTCGTGTAGGAGCCCCCAGGCCGGCTCTGCCGGTGCTGTGGAGAGGTGCAGGGTTTGGTTTCACACTGGCTTGCAGGGCTTTCCTCTTCCCCAAGCTGTGCATCCACAGGCCGCTCTTGGCAAACCTGATTTAGGCGGCCGGGAGACCCGGGAGGTGCTTTGGCCCGTCTGTCTTTGCCGGGGAGTTGCTCGGATCTCTTGTTGGCAGAGAGCCAGGTGTGGCAGGTTATCCTAGAGTCTGGGGTGATATTCTGACTTCTGTGGCTGACCTTGTGGCACTGGGCTGCTGACAGCCGTGGTATCCGCAGCGTTATCGTCGTTAATCCCCCTGTAATCCAGCTTGCGAACAAGCCCCAGTCTCCCTCTTGCTAAATTAGCACTTGTGGCAAACCCGTCTGCGAAGGGTCAGCGGGGAAGGCGCTGGAGAAGACCTGTTGGTCTCACTTTGCAGAGCAGGTGGGTGTTTGAGTTCCCAGGCTCCAATCCGCGGGAGCTGGAGCTGGCCCTTGGGTGACCGTCCATCCCCAGGATGTAAAGCAGTGGGTTATGGCCGGGAGAGCGAGATGTTCCCTGTGAAGATTCCTGATATTCCTCAAGGGTCTTAAACACACCAAGTTGTGGCAACTGTGGCTCGTGTCTCAGCACGGCCGAGGAGGACAAAACCCATCACCCACCACCGCTCCCCGTGAACCGGAGGAGAGCGGACTCGCCCCTGCTTTGCTGGCCCGCCCGGGTGTTTATTAAACACTGGGACTAACGAGGAGAAACCTGCCTGGAGTTGTCTCAAGGTGATAAAATTCCTGCGCCGCTCGAGCGCGCCGATTAGTGCGGCTTTGTGCGAGACGCCGCCGGGTTTGGCTCTGGGGCTCCCCTCTTCCCTCGGCGGGTCTCCTCGGAGCTCCCGGCAGCTTTCTGGCCGTGCCCTCCACCTGCCTTCACCGCCGTGGGGATGCCATGTGGCAGGTGGCTCCACGTGCCACCGTCTTGTCCCTGCGGGGTGGGTGAAGGGGTTGGATGGTGTGAGCAGTGCCGGCTCGGCGCCCCCTGCCACCCATCCTCTGTGCCCGGCCGGGTTTTCCTCCCGTCTCTTGGGAGCGGCCGAGCCGGTGTTTTGGCAACAGCATCTCTCGGGGAATGACGTGCCCGGGTGTTTGAGCAGGTGATCCTGAGCCAGCGCGGCCCACGGTGACTCAGATGCACCCGGCTGCTGCCGGCACCGTGCCGGGGCCACCCGGGGCTGGGAGGGGTGCGGTGGGGTCCTGAGCCGAGTGTAGGGTTCGGTGCCTCTCGTCCTGTGGTTTCTTAGGAGCTTGGGTTAATCTAAATCTTGATCGAATGAAATGCTTTCACCGCTGGCTTGGGGTTGAGGGTGGGTGAGTCACCCGTTGAGTCACGTTGTTGCCGTGCCCCGTTGGGGGACTGGAGAGGGGGACGCTGCTTGTGGGTGCTGCCTGTGCTCGGATGTGACTGTAGGGGACTGGAGAGTGTCCCCTGTGCTGTGACCAAGCTGCTTGGTCCAGCGCTCTCCTCACACTCCTCTTCCCAGTGATGACATCAACGCTGACTGGAAATGCCATCGCTGCCCTCCCCTCCTTTTTTCCCCTCCTTGATCTACTTCTTTTGGCAGTGACTTTCCTGGTAATGAATCCCCGAGGCCCTGCTGGGGACCCTTCCCGCAGCTCCACGGTGGCCGCTCTCACCGTGTCCCTGGGACTTTTCCCTCCCAGTTTGATGCTTTCACCCAGTCGCAGCGGTGGCCCTGCTGCGGTGGCTTGTGCCGAGTGTCCAGCCTGGAGCGTTGCCCGGAGCTGCTCGAAGCCTCAGCCCCAGTTTGGGCTAAAATAACAGCAAAAATAAAAAAATTGGCATTAACCCTCCCAAACCTCCTGATGCTGGAGCTCGTTCGGGTGGGTTTGTCCCCTTCCCCCCGAAGGACATCCCCTTTTTGCTGGGTGACCCCCGGGGGGTGACCGGTCCCTGTCTCCCTCCCCTGGTGCCACCCCCACGAGCCGTGTCCTCCTCCCCCCGCCCCGAGGTGACACCCACGCTGGGTGACCCGGGTCGGGGAGGGGGTGAGTGGGTGTCAGGGGGCTCACCCCACGGGGCCGGGGGCGAGGCGATGACATCACCGCCGCCGCCGCTCATTGGCTGCCGGGCTGATGACGTCATAACCGCCCCTGCTCGCTTTCCCGCTCGTTCTGGTCTTAGCTGGGGCCGTTGCCACGGAAACGAGCGGAGCGTTCCCTGCCCACGGCCACGGGGAGAGGAGCTGGGACACTTGGGAGATTTATCTTCATTAACATCAAGTCTGGAGGTGTTGACACCCGGGGCGGGATGGGAGGGGGGATGCTCGGCTGGAAACTAAGGCTTCGGTGGGTGGGAGCAGCCTCTAGTCCCATCAGTCGGAGCTGCCTTTCCGATGCTCTGTGTCTTCAAGGAGTCAAAAAAAAGCTGTGTTCATCTCATTTAGCAAGATTTAATAATTCACCAGCCCAGAAATTGTTGTTAAAAACCTGGTTGCTGTCTCAGTGGAAAGAGAAAGTTAAAAAGAAACTTAAAACATTACAAAAGAAACTTTTTTTTTTAAAAAAAAAAAAAGAAAACATAGGTGAGATGTTTCAAGGGTGAGGTGATTGGAAATGTCTGCTTGAAAAGTGAGTTGAAAGCAGCTGGTACCTCCAAAGTGGTGCTCTGGAAGCAGGGGGGGCTGCTCTGCTGCCCGCCTGCAGCCCACGGTCATCGTCCCGCTCTGATCCGCTGCTGGCCGCACGCTATTGCCAAGGACAAAACAAAGCCCTTTACCCCAGGGTTCAACTCTGACCTTGCTGTGGCAGGATTAAAATCTCATGAAGATGAACAACTCGATTGCAAAGAGTTAATTTCCCCCTTCCCCCACCCCCTCCTCCTCCCTGGTATTTTTTGCTCCCTTTCTTTCAAACTGGGCTGGTTTGCTGCTGAGAAATTGGGAAAACAGGAAAATAGACCTCGACCTCGTGGGTGCTGCTGTCTGGAGGATGATGCAGGCGACCCAGCACTGCTGCACCCCGGGGAAGGATGCGCAGTCAGGGCTTTCTCTTCCCCTCCTTACGTCTGTGGCTCCACTCTTTGCTCTTGGGGTTTGTTTCACGGTTTTGGAGCGTCTCTGGTTGTAGGGAGGGAGCTCCCCAGGTCTCACAGGGGCTTCCAGTGGCATAGGCCCTAATCTTGCCCTTGTATTGGGGCACCTCGGTGTGCTCCAAAAAGGGCTGGACCTCCAGCACCAGCTGCTTAACCCGAGGCACCTCCCTGTGCCTGCCCTGGCAGTGTTTCCAGCTCCAGATTGCAATTGCTGCTTGTTCCTTGTAGCGGGAGGGAGGTTTTTACACAAGGATAGGGAGGTGGGGGTCCTCATCCTGCTGCCAATTGCAAGGACTGCTGTGGGAGCAGCATTAATACTCATTTGCTCAGGGAAGAGAGGTTTTTTCCCTGATATAATCTAAAAAAAGTTGGTCCCTGTCTTTTGTATTCAAATCTGGATTTGGGAACAGTTTTGGAGGAAAGCTGAGTTTTGTGACAGTTAGGGTTGCTTTGTCTTTTTATTTTTTTTAATGAAAAAAACCCAAAGTACCTCCCAATACTTTTTTTTTCAAGCACTTTTCACGGTAGATTTTTATGTGTCCGCTGCTCTCTTTTCAAACTAGTACTTGTTTCACCGTTTCCTTGGCTAATTTCCAACTGAGCGCTGGTGCAGCAGTTGCGATGGGAGGACGGAGGAAACGCTCGTGTCGTGGTGAGCTCGGCCTCGTGCGCTGCGGTGCAGCTCCCGTTCCAGCTCCAGCTGCCCACTCTGTTGCTGGTGGGACCTGCAGAGGGGGGAAAGGTTGGAGTAAAGGATGGTTTGAAGACCTTTGCAAAGCAGCTGAGCTCTTTGGAGAGAGAGAGAGACCCAGAGAGAAGTCTCCTCACCCTAGGCGAAGTTAACACATAGTCACGCTTTTAAATGGTGTTTTAAGAGGCGGAATGAAGTGAAATCCTGCTTTGATTTCCTATAATCTTGTCCTTGCTCTGAGGCACCTGTTAGCTAATAGTTTGAGGGAGTAAAAATGTGGCTTTGCTGCTGGTGTGGGAAGCTGCGGGTGCAGCTTTGCCTCTGGTGAGGCCTCTTCCGCCACCCAGGCAAATGAATTTATCATTTATTCTCTAACAGCTGAGTATGTCGGATGTCACTGGTCAGGAGTCAGAGCAAAGCTCGCAGGGAAAGGCTCCTCCACGCTCCCCGAGAGGAAAGGCGACGCAGCCGAACAACTTCCCGTCTCTTTGCCAAACTCAGGCCGGTCTTTGCCAAGAGGCGGCGAGGTGGGGGCTCGGGAGAGCAGGTGGGGGGGTGGCAGCAGGTGCCCAGGATGCCGCCTGTAGGGCTGGGGTGTAAGTAAAGCAGATGTGGGATCGCTGGATGGCCCCGGAGCATCACCAGAGCCACTCAGACTGGGTGTGAAGTTGGGGCCAGATGTATTTAGGCGCCTAACTCCTATTGAAGTCGGTGGGATCCGGGCTCTGGAAGCAGAGGCTGTGCCAGGCCGTGGACTGAAAGGCTCCTGACCCGTGTAAGGCCAAGCTGAGGAGGGTTGTTTGCCTCGGAGCAGGCTGCCAGGAGCCGTTGCGGCTGCGGCGCCGGCCCGAGCCCTGGGAACCTGTGGCACGAAGGGGCCTCTCGTTCGTAGTACCTGGGCCAAGAGCATCGATGCGTCTTTCTGGGCTCCGAGCGCTGCCGAAACCGTCCCCGAGATTTCAGTGGGGCAGGCAGAGGGAGTATTTTACTCATTTGTACCACCACAAAGCAAGGCTGGTGCAAACCAGCGTTCACCGGTGGTTGCGCTGGAGCCACGTTGCGGGGCAGTGCCCTCGGTGACCTTCTCACCTGGGTTTTGTGGCTTTCTTGCAATGAGGGGATGCTCAGGGGCGCAGGTTCCAGTGCTTATGTGCTTCCTTGTCTCCCTCCTACCCTGGCCTGGTGCCCCAGTTTGTTCTCTCTGATGCAATGTGAAGGATGCTCGGAGGAGGAGCCGCTTCGTGGGAAGGAGAATAGCTGAGCGCTGGCTTTGCCACGCCTGGCACGGTTCAGAGCACGTGGCTTTCAGGGGAAGGGTGGCTGCTGGGTGCCAGCGGGGGTGTGGAGGGTGTTGAGATGGTGCAACTGACCCCAGGGAAAGCAGAGATCACGGAAATAGGGGCAGAGAGAGCCCAGGGATGTCACCCAGGCATCGCTCCCACCCCTGGGCAGGGAGGTGGGTGCGGGGGCAAAGCTGCCTCTGGCCCTTGGGTGAGTGAGGGACGGGGGCTGGAGCCGTACCCTGGGGCAGCCCTCGGTTTGGAGGAGGATGTGGAGACTGGTTCTAGGTGCTCAGTGTCATGAGCTTTTTGGGAGCATCCCCAAGAGCAAGGGGAGATGAGCAGAGCCGGCTCCTGGGGAGGGATGGGGAGAGCATCTCCCCTGCACGCAAATCCCAGTTACTGGGAGCAGAACTCCCCGTCGGGTGTAAATCAGCTCTGTCCTGCCTTGGGCTTTCAATAGCCTTTTTAATTTTTTATTTATTTTTTTTTTAATAAACCTTGTGCTGTCCTCTGAGGACTGGAGAGGGCAAAGAGGGAGGACAAACCTCCTGGTTTTCAGCCCGGGATTACTAAGCAACCGTGTCCTGAAATTCACAGCCCAATGGAGAGAACGTTGTTTACCAGGAAGAAAACACTTGAAAAGGGGAATCTTTGGCGGAAGCATGACGGGATTAACGCCGGGGTTTCTTTAGGCAGTTTTGTTGTTTTTCAGGGCCTGACCTTAGCGCTCCGCTTCGCTTTTGCCAAGCGACTCTCTCCCTGCCTAATTTCGAGGGCGGCATTGTGCCGGGTGGGAAGAGGGGAGGCTGGAGAGCCACGTTTGGCAGCACAAATAGGAGCCTGAGATTATCTGCTTTCGAGCAGAGGGAGTCGATCATTAGATGCCATGCTGCTGAAAATCCCACTGTAATTAATTTTCTCCTGAATTAATTAGAGGAATTGTGAAGGGATGCTGGGCTGGGAAGGTGCGGGGGAGGTTTTTTGGGGTGATGGTTTGTTGGCAGAGCAGGAATTAAATCGCTTTCCTCCCCCTTCTTGGGCTGCGTGCTAAAGCTGCCCTCAGCCGTGGCTGGTGCGAGCTGCTGCTGCTGCAGATGTGACGGTGGTGAAACTGTTTCCAGTGCTGGTTTGGGGCATTTACTTATTTATTTATTTATTTTAAACTTCCACCCCGCTGTGTTCCACTGATCCAATCAACTTTGGAGTGGGACAGACGGGACAGACAGATCTCTTTGGGGCTGGTGTGGTGAGGCTGGGCAGTGCTGGGTTGTGTGAGGGACCGTCGTCTCCAGGCGCTGCCCAGGACATGTTCCTCACCTAAAGGGCCAAACATGGAGGAGGAAATTCAGTCTCCACCTCTAGCTCCAGCAGAAGAGAGGGTTTAGGAGGTATTGGTTCTCGGCCTTGCAGTGTAATGTGGGTGGAATTGCTGTCTCAGCTCTGCTCACAGACAGAGGAGGGGTTAGCGATGCCAGGAGCCTTCGGTGCACGATGGCTCGCACACCAGAGGATGTAGGAATGGGGGTGGGCTGTGTTTTGAGTTCCCCACGCTCAGCAGAAAGGTCCCCAAGCATTGTCCCCCGCTCAGCTTCCTTCATCTGACCCTCTGCTGGTGTCAAGCAGCAGAAATTGCTGGGCTAGTGGATGATCATCATCCTCCGGAGCTCACCTGCTCGTGCCGAGCCGGGACAAAGGCCCTGCCTGCCCTGTGGCCCCCGGCCTGGGCCGCTTTGCGGGCAACGGGGGCTAATCCTTCCTGCCCGGCTCGGGGCTGGCGGAGGCGGGTGGGAGGGAAGGGCAGGCTGACGAGCATGGGAATCTGGAAGGCTATTCAGCGGTAATTATCGGCCTCAATACCCAGCGAGGAGGAGAAGGGGGAGAGCTGGGAGAGAGGGGAAGACCCATGGGGGAAAGCAGCGTGGGGAAGAGATTCCACCCCCTCCATCACTATGGAAGGGGAACAGGCTGGGGACAAGGGGAAGGATGGAAGGGACGTCTTCCTCCCTCCCCGTGCTGAGGATGAGGTGGGTGCTGTGGCTCTGATTGCTGTCGTGTGCTGACCAGCTGGTCCCCGGGGACTGGAACCCTGAGCTTGTGTCTCGGTGTCAGGGACCCTCAGCCAGCTCCTGCCAAGCTGGTCACCCTGCCATGGTGCAATGTGCTATTGCACCTGCTTAGTTAACCCAAATCGGTCCAAGTGCTGTTGCCTCATTAGGCAGTGGTACCTTCTGGGGGGAGGGTGTGTGCATTGCAAGTTGAAAGGAGGTGAGGCTGAGACCTTGCCAGCAGCTACCTGGACAAGGAGCTCCTGAAGGCTCCTGTTGTGACGTATCCAATTGAAATAGGATCTGAAATTCGGTTGGGCATCTCCAAAGGTGCAGGTGAAAGTGGGGTTGGGTTATCTGCATTTGTGGGGTGCCTTGTATCTCTGTACCAGCTGTGGACACAGACCTCAGGGGGCCTGTGTCACAGGAACCAGAAGTAATCAGGCAGTGGCCTGCAAGTTCCCCAACCCACTTGGGAACCCCTGCCCTGAGGGAGGTTGTTTAATCCTGGCTTTTCCAGTTCAGGATACTTCTGAAGTAGGCACGGAGGGTGCTGGAGATCCCGTGTCTTGTGTGAGCGATGATCTGTGGTACTGGAAATGGAGACTGGGCTGCTGTTTGCTCCAGGAGCTCTCTGCTTATCACCTGGCAAAGGGTTTGCTCTCCTGGCTTAGTTTCACCTTCCCAAATGACTGTCAAATGTCTCTTGCCCTTAAATAACAGCTCTGATGAAATGTATCCGAGGTTTGGTGTATCCTCCCTGCCAGATCACCCGTGGAAGGTATGCTCTGAGGTTTAATCCCATCTCTGACAAGCTGCAGCACATCTTTTGGCTCAGGCGTTCTCCTTCACAGCATCCAAACTTGGTGGCCACTGCAGGGACCAGAGCTGGCTTCTCCCACAACCTCCACCCTGCTCAGACCCGGTCTGACAGCACCCTGCGTGCACTCAGGAGTCCCCTCTCCCCTCCTTTTTCACCCCAAATCTGGGAGACTCTCAAGGCTCCCACTTCCCCGAGCCAGGCTGTGGTTTTCGAGTGGTCTCGGTGGCCTGGCCGTGCCGTCGCATCCCGCTACAGGCGAGCTGCCCTCGGCATCGCCGGGAAAGCGGAACCCGCTTCTCTCCCTGTCGCTGCCTCTTTGGGGCTGCAGCGCTGAGGGTAATAAAAGCCCTGAGGTCCCTCTGCCCTGCTCTGAATGGGAGCTTTGTCTCGCCGAAGAAATGGCTTGAAACTGATCTGGGGAAAGGCGATTGTTATCTGCAGGCTCCTGAACTGTTTGGATCCTGACTTTGTTAGAGATCTTGTAATTTAAACTTCAACCTGCTTATTAGAAATCCGAGAGAATAGCTTAATAATAAAAAGCAGATTTTTTTTTTTTCATTTGTGTTCCTGTATTCCTGTCCTTCTCTTTCTCTCAGCTGTTGTGGATATTTAATCGTCTGATACGTGTCCCCTGTCCCCCTCCCCAGCCTCCCTCTTTGCTTTTATATTTTTAAATAGCGGGATGAAATGGTGAGATGTTTCTTTTTGAGGTCTGCCAGGGAAAGATCATACAGGCCTGTCCCTGCGGTCCCCGTGTGTGCGTTTTAGAGCCTGCCCATAGAGAGCTGAAAGGAGCTGGAGTGAACGCCAGCTTGGGAGTTATCCTCCGTTTGTGTGGGTTTTGTCGTTCCCCCCCCTCCCCTTTCCAGGGCCTGGGAGTCCATCCAGGTGAAAGGGGGTCTCCTCTGGACCCCCCAGGCTGCTCGGTGCCTGTACCTTGCCCCATGTGGGATTTGGGAGCTCTTCCCAAGAGTGTTCCTCATCCAAATTCCCCTAGCTGGGCAGCAGCTCCCTGGCTCCGAAAGCGCCTGGGGGAAACGTGTTTGGACACGTGCGGGCTGTACTGGCGTTCCTGCCACCTGCCCCTTCGCCTTCTCTGCTTGCCGTGGGGCTGGAGGTGTCGATGCGGAGCTCCTGCCGGGTCTGGGATGCCGTTGGGAGAGACCGTCCCTCCGTGGGGCTCGCCGGGGGCTCCTGCGTGACGCGGGTGGGCAGCGGCTGTTCGGCGACAGGCGGTTACGCTCTGTCTCGGTTCCCTGCTGCTCGCCCCAATTAAGGGATTGCGAGCGGGGCTCGCCGCTGGGAGCGCGGTGCCAGAGCCTGTGTCCGGCTGTACTGAAGCGGTTCCCGGGGTGCAGGAACGCGCAGCCCGCCTGGGTGACCCCTGTGGGTGTGGGGCCGGCCACGGCGGAAGCCACCCCAGCAGACCCACGGTGCTCTCTGTGCTTGGGTACCTTGGCTTCATCCCCTCAGCCGCTCCCAGCAGGGAAGAGCATGGGGTTTTGTGGTTTTTGCGGCTGGCTCCTGTGGGAATTGAGCCGAGTGGCCCTGGGCGAGGTGCTGCGGCTCTGCGGTGGTTGGGAGGTGGCCAGCGAGCAGTTGCTCGCCCGCATGCGGCTCAGGTCCCTGCTCAGGTGTGGTGCCGCTCGCTCGCTGCTGGAGTCGAGTTTTCGCTGGAGCTTCCTGCTCAGAAGTTGTAGGGATGGGTTAAAGCACAAGACGGGGCTGTGGGGTGTTGGAAACCCGTGGCTACCCGGGCTGCGTTTTGGCCCCGCTCGCTGCTGAGCGCCTGGGGCTGTGAGGTTGCCCTTGGTGGTCCTTGTGGGCAGTGAGGGGCCTCACAAGGGAGTCCTGGGGGTCTCGCCGCTGCTGCGGCGCAACCCTTTCCAGTTGTGCGTGGTGTGGGGGAAATGTTGTTGAAGACAGTTAGGGATTGCCAGTCCCACCTGGAGCGGAAGGCTGGGGCTCAGCCAGGAGGAATCCGGCAATTTCAGCTTTCAGAGAGACTGTTGGACGCTGACGCTCCCACGGCTGTCGCTGGCGAAGAGCAATTGGAGTGGGACAGCTCAGCTGGAGTCGTGACAAGCTTGGAAATTTGGCAAACGTGCTGTTTAATGACTGTACCCGGGCTCGTTTGAAGGCAAAGGCCCCGAGTCACTCAGTTACCTGCATGCAGTTGTGTTTGTGAGCTCTGGACTTGCTCTGACACTTGTCTGGTGGAACTTCAGCTCCAGGCTCCTTTCCAGGGTGGACAAGGGGATGTGTTTCCCCACCGTGCCCCTGTGCTGGTGATGGGCAGCCCAGGGCGAGAAGGGGAGTTGTGTTTGATGTGTCTGTGGGCGCTCCCGAGCGATTTCCTGCTGGGCCCAGGTTGCCTTGGTTCGTATTGGCTCCTGCTTTGGATGCCACTTCCATGACATCATTTGGCTCTTGAAGAGTGGAGGAGGTGAGACACTTCTGAGCGATTATCTAGTGCAAATAGCCCATGGTAAATAGACTCAGCGAAGTATTGACACGGAGACTGTTTCTCTTCCTAATTTCCTGCTCTGGGTGAGTTTGCCAAGTGGCCAAAACTACTGGAGCGGGAGGGAACCCAAATGTTTCCATCCCAACCTCAAACCAAAGCTTCAAATTTCAAGTCAGGGCACGTAGCTACTGTCATCCAGGTAATTGTAGTAGCGGGTAATGACATAACTTCCATGTGGGATCTTTTCCTAGGACTAATTTTAGGAAATGAGTCTTTATTGAGCCTGTTTGTATTCACTGGGGATCTTCCTCACGGTCCAGTGTTCCAACGTTCTCACCATCACGCTGTCAAGCTGGTGGTTCCTGCCCTGAATGGAGCTATCTTTCCTGGGACAAATTGTCCTAAAGAGATGTTAAAATTAGTGCCTGTTGACAAGCCTCGTGGTTGCCTCTGACGTGAAAGGCACCCAGGGTGGGTGCATTTCTGAGACGAGGAGGGACGAACACAATCCTTGAGGACCTGAACTGTGATAACCAGGAGTTTTCCCATCGGGAGAGCACTGCCTGTGCTCCCCGTCCCCTGCCCAGCCTCTCTGCCCCACAGCGCGGGTGCTGCCAGCCCCTTTGCCTTGCTCTCCTCCCTCAGCACCCTCCTCTCGGGGCCGAGACCCGGCTCGATGCGGGGGCTCCGGCTGCATCCCAGGGTCCGGCAGACACTGCACTCGGGCTGGCAAACTTTAACTAACAGTGCCCATTTTTTATTAACCTGCATTTCCTTATGGTTCCACCATTACCTCTGCAGAAAAGAATCTGACCCATTGCTCTCGGCATCACCTTCACTTTTTTTTTTGCTTTTTTTTTTTTCCTTTCTTTTTTCCTCCTTCCCTTCCCGCTGTTGCTTTGCGGTTTGGGTGAAACTCTGCAAAACCCTTCTGAGGCTCCCTCCGTGCCGGCCGAGCGATCCCTCGGCCGTGTCACCGCTCCCTCCTTTGCCTTTGTGCAAAACTCCTGAGAGAGCTTTCGGGCTGGCACAGCGGCGGCGTTAAGCCCGTCATAGGTCCCTCTTAATTAAATTTGAAAACTGCTGGGATAAGAGGGCTTTCTGAACGAGTCAGGTGCTGGGCCATGGGCCTGAACGACTGCCACAGACTAGCACTACCACCCACAGTCCTGATCCCCATGACATGTGTACAGATTACAGAGAAATCCCTCAGCAATGAGGCCACTTTAACTCCTTCGCGCTCTGGGGGTTTTGCACGGAGCTCCGAGCTGTCCCCGGAGCCTGGCCCCGCTGAGGGGACGCGCTGGTGTCCCTGTGCTGCCTTCCTGGGGGATGGATCGACCAACCGTGTCGGTTGAGGTGGCACAGATAGTGCCTCCATCTGCCAGTGCCAAGGTGGTGCAGACCACGCTGGGTCTGTGCAACCTGTCCGGGGAAAGTGCCATCTAAATATTTTCTTTGGATGCAGCACGTAACGAAGGAGGAACATCTCCCAGGCTGTGAAGGAGGAAGGCTCAGTGTCACTGGTTAGCTGAGCAGGAGTGAGGGAAGGGGTGGAAGTGTCTCCCGTGGGGAAGGCTCTGTGCAGTGCAACGGGCCGAGTTGGTCTCTTCTGGGAAGAGCTGTGCTTGCTTCATCCCAGCCCATCCGGGTCCAGCTTCCCAGGGAGCCGTTCCTACCCAGCCTGTGGAACAGGCCGCGCTCCCTGGTAAATACAAAATAAATAAACAGGGCAGAGATGGGCTTTAATCCATCCTGCTCGAAGCAGCCCCGGCTCCTGTCAGCTCTGAGATGTTTTATGTCACAGCTTCGAGCTCATTTGAGTACCTTTGCTTGTCACCCTCCTGCATGAGACGTCTTGGGTGTCACCAGGTAGGTCCAGTGTGGAGCTGGCCATGAAAGTGCTGAAGGCTTTGGGGTTTTCTTAAAAAAAACAAAACAAACAAACCAAAACCCGAACCCAACAAAGCGTTTTTCTCTTTTCACTTGGAGAAGGAAAACCTGCCCAAACTTGAGCATCCCTGTCGCTGTCCTTTGGGCACCCGGATCCCGCCTGGGACGTTTTATAGGGAGGTTTTGCCAAATGAATGTTTAACGGTGTTGAAGCTGGACCCTGCGCCCGTTCCCGAGGCTTTCCCTGTATCCATGAGCTGGTTTCCAAAACTCAGCACCTCCCTGGGGCGGATGAGAGCTGGGAGAAGCCAGGCTGGGCTCGCACAGCCGGGGCCGTGCGTGACTTCGCCGGCAGCAGCAATGGCTTTGCCTTTCCTCGTGGCTCCCTGTTCTTTGGTCTCGTGGCAGCGGCTGTTTGAAGCAGGAGGGAGAGGTGGCTTAGGAGGGATATTAAAAAGCAATAACGCAGCGCATTGAAGTCTCTGGAAGCCTCCTTTCCAGGCTGGAGTTTTGCTGGAGTCAAGCTTTTCTTGTCTCCTATTAAATCACACGCTCCCAAGGAGCCTTTGAGCCTGGCGCGCTGGGCACGTTTCAGAGCCGGGCCAAAACCAACAATTATCTCCAGTTTCAGGAAATTTGAAGCTGTGGTTAGCAGTGTCTTCTTGAGGACTGACAGATGACACAGGTGGCTTAGCGTGCAGCCAGGGCTCTCCCCGCGTGCCGACGGCGTCCGTCATCTCGACAGATTGCGGTGTGGCAGATTGCTCAAGGTAGCTCTCCCGGTTTGGGAGGTCAGGGGTTCAGGTCTCCGAGGAGCTTTGCGTGAGCTCCGGGCTCGCTCGTGGGCGAACTTGCCGCGGTGGGTCGACGTGCCCCCACGGCGCTCTGTTTCCTAGCGTGGCTCGCCGCTCTTATTTCCCCAGGCGGTGGGGAAATCGCTCTGTTGCTTCCTGCAAAGAAATGGAGGTAGAAATTTTTATAGGCTGTTACTAAGTCTTTACCATGAAGTAAGGGCTGAGGGAATACTTTATTCGCTGGAAAGTTGATTTCCATGTTTTCTGTAACTATTCTGATCAAATATATTGAAAATTAGGGGCTCCCGAGCTCCTCTGGAGGCCATCCCGTGCTTGTCCCCCCTCATTCTGACCCCAGCTCCTCGTTTATTCAAGCTCTGACAGTTCTGGGTTCATGTGGAGAAAAGGCAAGCGTCTCAGCTCACTGAGCGAGCCAACAGCCAGCGCTTTTCCAAGCCCTGTTGGTAGGTCCTTCGATCTGCCAGCCCAAGGCGGGCGTTCGGCATCTCTGCGTGACTGGAAAGTCCGAGTCTCTTATGACAGGGGAGTGGGGATGGTGGGCTCGCAGGAGCTGCTGCCCAAGTGCCTGCCGTCGGGAGGAAGGAGATGTTTTATCGGAGGGAGTCCCTGCTGTCCGAGTTCCTGGTTAGGAGCTCGATAGCATCTGAAAACCAACATGGGGAAGTAAACAATGACTCTGCTTTTATTTTAGTCCTCTTCTTCTTTCTCCCATTATTTAACCTTTTAGTTACTGCAAGAGAGGCTGAAACCATTAAGTCCCAGCAGCTGTGATGATGGGTTTCTTGGGAAGCTTCTGCTGCCGTCCCTTCTTCCTCTATTCCTCGAAAAGCTGAAAAGGAGGAAGAAATATTTTTCTAAGGCAGCTGAAACGAGTCCTCCTTTGGCTGTTCCCTGTAATAATACTAGGTGTGAAAACCCCTCTGGTATTCATGAGCAGATGCGATTCAGAATAACAAAGACTTGAGAACCTGTCGTGGGATCGTGTGGATCAGTGAATCACCTGCCAGACAGGGCAGTTTTCCCTATCGAGCTCCATACCTGAAACCGATGCTAATTTTATGGCGTTGTCTGGTGGCACTCGGGACTTACGGTCACTGAGCAGGTCCAAGGTGTCTCCAAAAGCGAGAGAGGCCTGACTGCTTTAGAGAAGCTTCACCAGGAAAGAAACTTGAGTTGACAGAGGCCACCACTTAGCAGCTTTGATGAGGAAATTTATATTTCCGTTGAGCCGTGCAGAGAAAACAAATCTCACCCTCATCAGCTGCCTCCAAAGGAGAAGCTTCTTGCCCCTTGGCTTTGCCAACGGCGGAGCCGGTAACGTGGCCTCCAGGTGCCCGCGGGTTACGACGACCTGGTGAGAACCTGGGAGCGATGTGCTCTTCCAGTGGAGGGAGCTGGAGGAGGCTGGAGATGTGCCACACCAGCAGGCATCGAGTCTGGACCAGGGGCTTGGAAAGTTCACTGTTGCTTTTACCAAAACCTTTTCTCGCCGCTTGTCTTCCTTTCTGCGGTTTTCTGCCTCTGCTTTCTCCCCTTCCCTCTTCCGCTCTCCCTTGCTTGAAGTTCGGGGAAAATATGCGCAGCCTTCCCACGAGAACGTTTTTTGGCATAGTCAGAACTTGTTAAATACCGTAATTAAAATATTTTTCTCATTAGCTCGGAAATAATGTTTCTTCCTAAATTATACCAGAGAATTTTTTTTTTTATTATTTTGCTAATTAAGTTGCCAGTTTCAACAGAACTGGTTCAGAAGATCCTGGAGTCGTGAGGCTGCCTTTGCGGGGTCCCTCAACGTGCTTCCTCCAGCCAGTGTCGTCTGTAAAATGGGGAGGTTGTCCAAGGTGATTTTTAGGAGGGTTCCGCTCTGGTTGGAGGTTGGTTGGTGGGGCACAGCTCAGAGGTTCGAGGGGAGTAGATGCAGCAGGCTGTGTTTCCTCAGTGATGTGAATCCCTCGAGGGTCTTGCTCTGGTTTTGTGTTGGGCAGCTGAGACTTGTGCATTTGTTGCCATCAGGGTGCTGCTGGAATCTTCATCCCCATGGGCTGCACAAGCTGGTGGAGTGAACCAGCACCAGGGGTAAGAACCTGGTCTGCAGGGGACGTGCCCCGCGCCCCATCCTCTGCTGGCCACGTGGCTCTCTCTCTGCTGCATGAAGCTAAAGCAGCAGCAGGAGCCGAGTGTTCACGACTGCTGGGACTTGCGTGCAGAGCAAGGAGTGGTTTGCAGTGGCCGTGGTGATCTTCTGCATGTTGACAGGTTGCCCTCCAGGGATGCAGAGTGCTGAGGAGGGAGGTTACGCGCCGGGCTCCTGTAAAGGGCTGCACCAGCTGAACCCTGGAAGGGTGGTTTTTCTGCAAGGAAACTATTGAGGAGGTTTGTTTGTGGTGGTTTTTTTGTTTGGTTGGTTTTTTTTGCATTAAGCACAGACTGATCTGGTTCTGTCTTGGTGGGTTTCCAAGCCTGTTGCTTGAGATTTGTTGTCCTTGCTGAGGTATATGAGAGCTTGTGCTGTGGTCCAGGGAGCCCAGCCTGCTGGAGAGCACAAGCTGCATTAATGCTTTAACTTGAGCATCTTCTGAGCTTGGCTGTGGTCCTCAAGGCTCTCTTTGGGGCAGTACGCCAGATTCATCCCGCTCACATGAACGGGTCTCTTCCTCCTTGTGCGGCTGGTGGGGGCTTATTCTCCATGGAGAATAACTCCATCCTACAAACTTCTCACAAAGGGCTCAGTTGCACCTTTCCCTTGGTGCGCTCAAGGTCCCTGCTGGTAGCGTGTGTGGGGAGCTCCTGAGGAGATTCCTCACCTCCTAAGGGTTTGTTGTGAATCAAGTTTTAAGAGCATCTCCTCTTAAGAACCCAAATTTCTCCCCTGCACTTGCCCATCCCCACGCGCTCCTCCTCCCAAAGATGGATGGCTTTGCACAGATGCAAAGCCAGGTGGTGTCAGCCCGACTGTCCCACAGGCTCGTTCTTCCCGTGGTTTTCAGCTTGCCGTGCTGCACAGGGGGAACAGGAGCCACTGGGTGCTCTGAGGGCTCCCCTCGGCCACCGGCATCTCTCTCTCAGGTTACAACCCAACGAAGCTCCTCGTTCTGCTTCTCCGACGTTTACCTGTCCACGGATCCTGGCTGGGTGTTTTCTGTCAAGGTGGTGATTGCGGTTCAGAGCAAGGACAGACTTATGTACACAACACCCTGGCAACGTTTAGGTAAAAGCCTCTGAGAAGCACCGGGCTGCATATTATGGGCTGTTGCCTTTTTCTGCTTGTGGGTTTTTTTTTTTCCCCCGACGCTCGCCCGAGGTGCAGGGAACACCCGAGCTGCTTTAATTGCCTTCCCTGCCTCCCACTTTTGAAAATCTTACCTTGTGTGGCTTTTTTGATTTGTATTTTTTTTTTTTTCCCTTTTTAGACTTATGTCTGTTTCAAACCCCGTTGCAGATCTGTGCCCGAGTCTCGCGGGGATGGAGCGTGGCACTCGTGAGCTAAGCCGCAGGCAGGGTGTGAGCACAGCGGCCCTGGCTCGGGCTGGGGGATGTGAACACCCCGAGGGCTTGTAAGGAGAGTTGGTAGCCCTTGGATTTCCTGAGCGTATCACCCTGGTTAATGCAGCAGCGTCTGGAGAACCTTCTGCAGGAGGCGGCTTGAACGAAATTCGGGCCGAACTTGTCACGATAATTTAGTCATCCTAGAAATGAAGAGGCTGATCTGATGGGATAAGTGAACCACCAGCCTTAGACCGTTATTTGAGCCTGGGATGGAGGGTCCCAGCTTTCTCCTTCACCTCCCAAGGGAAGAGAAGCAGTAGCTGGAGGGGGTGACTCCCCTGTCTGGTGAGAGATGCTCTTCTCCAAGGACTGACAGGGTTTGGAATGCTGGGATGAAGGGACAGCATCGATTCCTCTGCTTGTATGATGGTTTCTGAGGGCTTTTCTGAATATTCAGGGGGCTTTTTAAAGAGCAAAAAGGATGACATCAAACCTGATAAATGTTGGGCATAGCAAGACTGAGCTTACAGGCTTGAGAGGACATTTTACTGACCTGCTGTTATTTGAGAATTCTCAAATAATCTTCTTAAACTCTGAGCGTGCCGATGGGATCATTGACTTCAGGGCTGTCCTTGTGTGCTGCTCTCTGCAGCTAATCTAAGTTTTGAAACGTTCCTGAGCTTCTGTCTTAAAAACATGATGCCATGCTAAGCTTCAGCAGCAAACTGGAATGCAGAGACTCCTGAGGCTTCACTTTGCAGCCTTTGCTCGCCACAACCGGTTTGCGGAAGCGAGCGTAGCCGGTGCCACCGGCCACCTGGGGGGCTTGTGGCCAGGGCACGTGGAAGTGCTGGAATCGGAACGGACGAGACGACGCTCGCCTGTGCCTTGCAATCCACGGAGAGATCTCTGACTGGCGAGGGGCAGATGCGTTAAAATCGGTGTTTGCTTTTTCCTCGCAGCAAAGACGCAGAATTTTGGAAAGTATCAATTAAATCGGCTTCCCTCGCCCACCCTGCCGCTGAGGCTGCATCTCGAGGCTTGTACATCCGTATCCATGAGCGATGCGTTTTGTGGGTGGCGACCTCGGATTAGCCGATGGAATTTATTAGCTCTGGTGGAACCATTATTTGTTTGTTTATTTATTTAGGCGAGAAGTTTTTGCAAAGGGTATTTCATCAGAAAGTGCTGCTGTCAGTCACTTGTAGGTGAATGACTCTCAAAAACCCAACCCTAGGTTGGAGGAAATGATAAGTAGTTCTGCTTGTCCTAAGCACTTTTTTTTTTTTCTGGTGTGTGTGTGTCTCTATTTAATATATTGCTGGGTAAATAATTATTGGCCTCCTGTACTGCAGAATGGGTGTGGAGGGTCAGCAAGTGTCTTGAAAATGGTTTCAGTTCTGCATTTGATGGCAAAGGCAGATGTTTGCCTGAGCGCATGGGACTGACCGCGCCGCATTCCTCCGACCGAGTTGGCAGGTGAGGAGGAAAAGGCAAAAATGTACCTGAGCTGCTGCAGGAGCTCTCGCTGGACTGGAGAGCTGAGCTGGTGGAGCTGGGTCAAACCACGGCTGGGTCAAAACCTTCCCCACCACGGCGATGGAGGCGGATGGACATCAGCTGAGGCTGCCATCCTTCCGGGCCAGGTTGTAATGCACAAATGTGGGATTTCCCTGTGGCTACACAAAAGGGAGGAGCTCTGATTTTCAGTAGGAATTATGGCAACAGGCTGGCTTCTTCTGTAGCAGGCATCAACCGTGAGCTGCAGGCTGGGAACGGCTCCTCCTTGCAGTGCAGCTGGAGATGGGTCTTTAAATGGATATGAGACATCAGAACTCAAATACTAATTTACATACCTGACCTATTGGTGGCAAATATTTTCAGGATTGACTCAGTGTAGAAGCAGCATCTGAGTGGGGTGAGCTGTAAGAGGTGAGGTGATGCATCTTTCCAAGAAGACGTTTGATGCTCGAATGCTCCCAATGCCAGGAAACAGACACCCAGGGCTGGAAGCAGCCATCAGCCAGTTTCACTCTGAAAAATAAAGACTCTGTGTGTGTGGAGGAGGGTTAATCTGGAGTTTAATTACATTCTGGATCAGCTTGGGGAGGGGGAGAGTAAACTCTCCATCCCTTGGAGTCTTTAAAGAGAACAAGCGTCTTTCCAAAGACCCGCTGATGTTGTGATATGAGCTGCTGATCCTCGCCGGGTGAGCTCCCGGCCGTTGCTGCTGAGCCAAACCCTCCTGCTGTAGCAGCTCGTGGAGAACCATCTCCCAGGGAGGCTGCAGGTCCATCCTGGAAGCCAAATCCCCCCCCATACCCCTGGCAGGGCTGCAGGAAGGACCGTTAGCCAGGGCTGCCGTCCTCCAGCGCCAGGGCTGGTTACCACACAGCCCTTCCCAGCATCCTGACCCCATCTCCCCGGCTCCAGCTCCTTTCACCACCTCTGTTGTTTAACTGCACTGTCACTTTTCTCTCCTGCTTGTTTTCAGTGCTTTCTCCCACAGCTGCTTTTTATAAGTGTGAATTTTTCTTCCCCCTCGCTCCGCCCCGTTGCTACCTGTTCTAGCCCCGAGGTGCTGAGCTCGGAAATGCATTTGCCGGGGTTTGCCCCGGCCTGTCGCGTACATCATCCTGCCGAGGATGGTGTGCATCGGTTTGGCATGTAGTCATCTTTGCAGCTTGACACAGTTCCTTCTGCTTCTCGCCGCCTCTTTCCCAAAGTGACGTGCTCAAACTAACAGAGCAGCCTTTTGGTGCGTGGAGGGGGAGTGACGATCTCCGTGCCCTTGTGTTGGGCTTCTTGGGTGCACGTACTTGAAGACATTGTTTGGGAACTTTTCCATCCTCAGAAATCGGCAGGGATGGAGGTGGTGCCCACCCCCTGCCCCCTGACAGAAGCAGGAGGGATGGGCTGCCTGTAAGATCCTTATTATGGTGTCCGTTTGCTTATCAGTTGAGACTGAAGTTCAGATTAAAAAAAGCCCAGGCTCATTACTGCTCACTCACTCCCGGTACTTCCTACCCTGTTTCCACTGAGAAAATCAGTTTTTGCTGCTGACCACCTTCAGGTGACCCTTTGGGACGCCCCAGGGCCTGATTTGTGAAGCTCTAGAGAAAAGGATGCTCTGATGTGACAGGGCTCTGCTCCCTGGAGCTGGCACGCTGGAGGGCTCTGGGTTTCCTTCCAAGAGCCCTCGGTTCATCATCTGGTGACTTCCCTGAGCTCTGCCCGCCTGTAATGTCACCGTGAGAGCAAAATCCACCAGTGAGGCCTCAAAGGTCTCCGGGTTCAGGTGGTGCTTGGCTGTGAGATGTTTGATCCCAGCTCCTTTTGTAAAGGCTGAAGTGTTGGGCAACAGGACGCTCACCGGTTAAATGGAGACTTCCCACCTTTCCTCTTCTCTGGAAATATTTATCAGCCAGCCAGCCAAAGGCAGAAGGAATTTGTTTTCGGTGCGATGTTTTTTTTCCAGCTACACGTAATAACGTCGTTCGCTGTGTGTAATTAACTCGGAAGTGATAGGCTTGTAATTACCCAGCAGGAGCCTGTGAAAAGGATTGCGTTAGTCTTTGTCTTGGGAGCTTTGTTAACAGAGATGTTCTTCTGGGTTGCTGTAGGACATCCCAAAGTATCTGCAGTGGTGCTGGAGCCGTGCAGAGCTCTGGATGTGGGCAAAGGCTGTTGGAGGGTCTGGCTCTGCTCTGGGATGTCCCCAGCACCAGGACTTCCAGCAAATGTCTCCAGTTGTTGGTTTGCTGCTGGTTTGGAGGCCCCTCTGAGGCGACAGCATTCCACCCTTCTGGTCTTTGGTTGAAACCACGGCTTTCTCTTGTTTCTTTCTGTTCATGGGTGTCGCTGGAGGGGTGGGAAGGAGGAAGCCTGTGGTTAACTTGTGGAAGACAGACTCATAAAATAACCACATGACGTGAAATGACTGTACAGCTCTGGAAATGAATACTTCAGGCTTCTCCTGTTTGAATGTGATGAAAGCATCCCAAACCCAGTATGAGTGCACTGGACAAACCGTGAGAATGCTGTTAAAGAAATGTGGGATTTAGCTCGTGGCTCCCTCAGTGGGAGAATGAGCTTAAAGGCTCTAGTTAGTTATTTGCTGCTGTGCAGCTCATATCACTTTGTCATCTTTATCCCTCCGGGCAGGACTAGTTAAATTGGTCAAATGAAGGTAACTCGGAGCTGACCTCATGCAGCAGAGAAAGGGGATTGTTTAATTTTGCTAATTAATGAATTCGCAGATTTAATTTGGCTTCTTGGGATTTGCCGGAGGTAGTTCTTGGTCGTCTTCAGGAATTGCTCTTGTGGTTTGAACTTACAAATCTTGGGCGTTTCACGGCTGTTCTTTCACACCACACCCTCACCTGCCTTTGAGTCCATGACCAGCTGCAGGCTTCTTGGTGTCCCCACCACCCCCACCTGCTCTGCAGGGCTCATGGGAACGTTCCGCTTGCTCCAGATGACAGACGTAGGATGAGATGGGAACTGCCTTTTAGGTCCAGCTCGTGACTCGTGTGTCGTCCGAGAGTGTCGGTGACTTCAGGCAATGCAGCCTCTTGTTATCACCTGGGGATTGCTGGGGATTTGGAATAATAAAGGTGGGGAGTAATCAATGTAATGGTGGTTGGTGAACAAAGGGGAAAAAAGACAAGCTGGTTAAATAACTTATTTAGGAATTAATTATTCCCCCCC